>JAJAGP010002894.1:0-93615 GCA_025084515.1 Ancistrus triradiatus
GGCCCTTTTACGTTATGCACCTGTTTTCCGTCCTCGCCAATGTTTAGTTCGCTGTGTTTGCTTTCTGTTGGTTTTCGGTTAATAAATCCCCCCTTTTGTGAACCTGCGTTCGTCTCCTCCTCTCCATCGCCTCACGGCGTTACACAAGCCCTCTTAATCCAACGTAGGGTTACAGGAACACAGGGCACTAGGTGGGAACCAACCTCATCAGGGCACCAGTCTGCCACAAGGCTTATTTAAAGCTTATTTTAGTGTTATTTTTAATTAGTTTAAATATTTAATCATATCTTATATTTATTTATCTTTTTGTCTTCTGTGCTCATGTATTCGTGTGTAAGGAATGTTATTTATTTATTTATTTATAATTATTATTATTATTATTATTATTATTATTATTATTATTATTGTTGTTGTTGTTGTTGTTATTATTACAATTATTATAATAACAATAACAATAATAACAACAACAACAACAATAATAATAATAATAAGAAGAAGAAGAAGAAGAAGAAGAAGAAGAAGAAGAAGAATACATATTATATATAATATTTATTCATATTAATATTTTAGTATATATATAATAATATTAAGTGCCCTGAATTTTTTATAGAACATGATTTTTATATAACAAGTCCAACATTATTTATTATATCATATTTATTGATATATATATATTCATATTTATTGATCGATTTATGTCTTTGTTTTTCCTCTGTGTATAAGGTACATTTACCTTGATAATGATTTTTTTGATAATCTGTTTCTTCATAGTCAAACACAGGGCTTATTTAAAATTTATTTTTAATTAACTTAAACAATTAATACTCAGTCATGTCTTTATGAACTTTTTTATCTCTTTTTATCCTGTGTGTGCTGTTATTGATGTGTAACAAACGTGTTATAAATGCTTTATAACCACTCATCATGCCTTATATGGAATTCTGTTCATATATCTGAGGGTTTGAACCAATCAGAGCGTGGCCTGCGTAGACGGTACAGTAAAGGTTAGATTACAAAGGCCATGTGCCATGAAGAGGTACATGTGACTGGCATGAGACGTTAGCCTGGTAGCAGTGGCATGACTTCCTGATGCCACACGGCAACCGAAAGGCCAGATGAATCTCGAATCTGGGATGCTGATGAGAACGTGAGCGTGCACGAGGATTGCAGGAGCGTGCACGTTATCCCTGAGCCGCGAGAGCGTCACCAACCCCCTCCGTCCTTGCCTACTACAATTAAGTCTGCACACACACACACACACACACACACACACATACACACACACACACACACACACACACACACACACACACACACTGAGCAGCAGAACGGAGAGCAGGCTGTGGAGCGTGCTGCTTTCTGTAGCTCCGTGTTGCCGCCATTTTAAGCTGCATTGCACTCCTCGAGCGTGGCGGTGGCAGAAGCGGGCGGCGATGCTTCTCGCTGCAGGCGGGCACTGAGCGAAGACAAAAGGAGGACCAGAGGATCTGCACTAGCCAGCCGAGAGAGAGAAGGAGAGGGAGGAGGCTGCCCACGGTGATGCCATGATGGTTTCTCCAGCTCTGCCCGAGCTCTTCCTCTGGCTCTTCCTCATCATCCAGATGCCGTCCAGGTAGGAAACATCTGGCATGTGCGCGGCACGTCCCTAACCCCGTGAGCCATCACGCTTTCATTCCCTTTGGTTCATAAATAAATAATCTGATATCATGTCAGGCTGTAACCATGGATCTAACGATGGATCTTCCTCCTCTGTCCTGTTTTCTTCATCATTTATTCAACATGGCTCCAAACGCAGCATTCCTTCACTCCATCACTCCTTCACTCCATCACTCCATCATCCTGCTCCGCATCGCTAATTTATCGATCTACAAACTATCAACGCTTACGGGGTACGAACAGGACTCACGTTTAGGAGTTTAAACAGAACAAGGCCCAGAGCAAGGCATGCAGCACCTCCTTATCTCCTTATCTCATTATCTTATGGTCTAACTTCCAACATTTGGAGCTATTTATGCTTCAAAACAATATTTTGTTATTGTTATGATTTTATTTTACATTTTTCCTTTCTTTCCTTTCCTTTCTTTTCCTTTATGGTTTCTCCAGCTCTGTCTGTTTCCTCTGGCTCTTCCTCATCATCCAGATGGAAATTCTGAATCCTGAGAAAAATATGATTTTATTTTACACATACACTGTAGGTAAAGAGCTCCTGCATCTTTGTAAGCTTCATTTGATCTTAAGTGTTTTCCAGGTCATATCCCTTTCAGTATCAGGCCCCTAATCTCATTTATACCTGAGATAAAAGGATCTCTGACTAAGATCGACTTTCCGTCAGGTTCCTCCTCCTGCATCGAACCCTGGTTTTACATCATACCTGATCAGGATTTAATTATGTAGACTTACAGCTCATACAAGTCTTACAATCCAAAAAATTCTGGGTTAAGGGCCCTGCTCAGGGACCCAACAGGGGCAGCTCAGCAGAGGTGGGATTTGAACAAAAGGCCTTCTGGTTCATGGGTCCAGAACATAACCATTAAGCCACCACAGCAACTGAAACTGAAAATGGCTGAAATTTATCATAATTAATTATCGTTTATCATAATCTTGAATTACTCTTTATGCATTCTTCAAACATGCAATTTTAAAAAATAGTTTGACAAACCTTCATAATGATTTATTAGTTTATTATTATTAATTATAATAAACTAAATAATGGTTAATGAGATTGTTATTAACTTTTTGTATTAATCTATTTGTTTACTATTATTACTGTATTATTTATAAGAAGAAGAAGAAGAAGAAGAAGAAGAAGAAAAAGGACAATAATAAAAAATTGTATTATTATTGTTCTTCTACTTCTTCTTTTTCCTATTATTATTATTATTATTATTATTATTATGTACTTATTGATCCATCTATTTCATGTTTTAACCCTGGTCAGGGTTGTGGTTTTCCCCACAGGGCACAGGTGTAAGCGTGCCCTGGACATCATGTCAGTCCATAGTAGGGCTGTCAGGGGTCGCTGTTGTAGGGGGGATGATCCCCCAGCCAGCCTAGAGACTAACAGGGTGCACATATGTGTTTGGTCTGTTTAGGGATTCAGGACCTTTATTTCAGAGTCAGAACCTCCTGTGATTTAGGAGAGCAGCAGGATCACCCTGGCTATTATAGATCTCAGTTCAAAGGCACTCACATGACTTTGATCTCACTCCATGGGGGGCAGGACCTCCTGCTAACACCATAACATTATCCTGAAAGCTGTAGATGTTGTGACAGGAGGTCCAGGTTTTGTTTGGGACATTGTACAGACATTGTACAGGACCAAGAATTGATTATGATTCATCACCGTTGAACTGTTTCAGTACCACCTGTGCTGCCTCGCCACATCTTCCAGTGCCAGTGTTTGTTCAATATTGTTTTATTTTACTCAAGCTGTTAGTTGGGTGTCTTCTGCTTTCCATTACCTACAGTGCTCGTGGTTCACGTTTCTAGGAGGTTTTATAATGTTAACAGTCTGATTTGAAGTGTAAGAGCAACGCTGTAAGAGTTCAGCTGTAATGAAAGTGCTTTATTCTAAGTCTGTTTCTTTTGGGTGCCTCTATAAATCTCGTTGATGTTTAACTTTTTTAAATGTATCGTTGTGTAAGCAGAACCTCTGAGCACCTAACATGGACAGACCTTTTAGGAACGCCCCAAGTCTCAAGCATTTCTGAACTTTTTTTGTCCATCTGGACTTAAATCTACTGTGGATTGTTCAGTTTTTGACCCTTTTCGACCTGTTTCTGGATCCCCCAAAACAGCCCAGAACAGCACCACAGGAAGCCGGCCTTATTTTCGGACGTTCATTTATTATGAACTCTAATCAGGAGACGGAAAAGCTTTCTCTCTGCACTTTTTATTTACTCGTGGAATGGCTCTGTGACATCAGGTTCCATCAGGTGCTCAAATAGCACATTTTTTAAATCTAACAATGCCCTCTTTTGTTCAAAAAGAACAACAGTAGTGAAGTAAAATTGCTCCTGGGTCAGGCGAAAAGCTCAGAGCCAAATAATGAAGAATAAAATTCCTGACCTGCCCACCTAAAGTGCAACAGAGACAAAAATAAATAAATTAATGAATTAATAATAATAATAATAAAAAAATAATAATAATAATAATAATAACATGGACGGAACGTTTAGGAATGCCACAAGTCTCGAGCATTTCCGTACTTGCCCTTCTGCTCTTTACTGTGGATTGTTCTGTTTTTGACCCTTTTCGACCTGATTCTGGATCCCCCAAACAACCTGGAACAGCCCTGCAGGGGCCAGCCTTATTTTTGGACGTTCATTAATTACAAACTCTAACCAGGAGACGAAAAAGGTTTGACTCTGGCCCTTTTATTTACTCGTGGAATCATTCCGTTGCCGTCGTGACTGATTGCGCTAATCTGGTTCAGAGGAGATTTAAAGGTCGCCTGGTTAAAGCCGTTACAGATCAGGGGTCGAGTCCTGTGCCTCGTCTCGTCAGGACAGCGGGGGCCGAGATTACGTCTCTCCCTCAGCTGCTGCGCTCTGAGATAACAGAGGGTGGTTGTGTAACAGCAGCACAAGGATAAATAACTCGACAAAGAGGCGGCATGAAGGGACACGGATTCGTCCAGGAGCTTTAGACCTTCCTGAAGGAGGGGGACGTGCAAATTTGGAGTCCCCAAAATATGAGGTTATAATATGTGAACCAAATAATGTGGAGACCTGAAGACACTGTCGGTCCTCTTTAGTAATTTACTAAAAAACACAGACGGGGTGTTTGGGTGTGTGTTAGATGGGATTTCAGTCCCAGTCCCAGATTGTTGGAACAGATAGGGGTCGCTGTTGTAACTGTATCGAGAACCTGTTATATAAAATGGCATTGTAGAGGTCATGAAGTTTGAAATACGTCCATTTCTGATCTCTAGCTGCAGGCCATGTTACGCAAAAACACCGGAGTCGAATCGAGAATATCGTCACCCCGAACATCAGGTTCCAACAGAGCTCAATCAGCTCAGAGATTATACTATGCATAAAAGAGCGATTTTTCAATCTAACAACGCCCTTCACAAAGAACGACAGTAGTGAAGTAAAGAAATATTGCTAATGGGTCAGGGGAAAAGATCAGAGCCAAATAATGAGGGGAAAATTCCCGACCTGCCCAGAGTGCAACAGAGACAATAATAATAATAATAACCTTCAGTGCTGCTACTCAGAATTTTTTGCATATCAAAGTGAGTTTGGACATGCAGAAAGGTAGTGTCAAAACACAAGACAAAAAACAAAATGGAAAAACCTTACTATTAAAAGGAGATAAAGTACTAAATATTTATTTCAACAAAATCCTTAAATGGTCTCGTATCATTATAGATATTAATAAATAAAGAATATTTCTGTTATTAAATAAGTGTCTGAAAGTTTACTTTCATAATTCTGCATTTTTTAGCAAGTCAACATGAATAATTATTGCCTTTTATTTAGACTAGCTTAAATAGCTTATTAATGATGATTATTAATGAATAGATTATTAATGATGTTGGTGAGAAGGTTTGGATCACAATTGGCCCCAAAGCTGCTGGATGGGGTCGAGGGTTGAGGGCAGGACCCCAAACCAAAGGCAAACCATTTATTTCAGTACTCCAGAGCTTCTTGTTAGGTAATAACTCTAGTCAGTAGTCTAGAGACTTATCCAGTTGGTTAGTATTGGATAGATCTAAAGTTCAATCCCTCTAGTTAGTAAATACATTAATAGCCAAGTTTATGATTTCAAAGCAGTCAGGCTCGCCAGAATATTACCATCTGCTCCTGATTTCATTTTATCAGACACATACAGTGTGTTTCTCCTTTTTGTTCAAGATTTGGTGCTTCCTCGTAGTCTTGGCTTTTCTGAGCAGCTTGTTGTCGCCTTGTGTAATCTAGAGCTTATTCTCTTGCTGTTTTTGTTTTCTCTTTACGTTTGCAAGCCTGATTTTTTAAGTTTTTGCTTCTTTGCTTGCCAGCTGTTGCAGTTTCCATTCAAAGGGTTTTTTGGAACGACTAAAAAAGCTTGAAGCAAAAGATGAACAAGATAAAACACAAAAGATACTGTTTAGCTTTAGTGTTTTAGTGGTTGTGTATTTATGAAATGTGGTGGATTGTTGTTGCCAGTCAGTTCAAGGCCTGGAACTGCCAAGATGCCAAAGTTGGCATATTTAGCAACTCCCTTAACCCACAATTAGTGCTGTAAATGCTCTCTCCGAATAGTTCTGCCTCCTGCTGGTAAAAAGGAGCTTGAGTTATACAAAGGCATTTGCTTTGGGACACTCAAACCTGAAATCCCATCGCCTGGCAACCTGATTGTGTGTGTTTATTATTATTATTATATTATTTATTGTATTGATTGTGTTACGTGCCCGTGATGTTCATCTCTATAGCGACATGTGTGATTGAAACGAGAATGAAACCCTACTTTATCTAAAAAGCGAAATAATTCTAAGCCCGCCGGGTGTGTGGCGCTACATCGCTCACTCCAGCTTTCGGTCATAATTAGCTTCATCGTTAAGTGTTTCTTTAATGGGATTAGGAATCGGACACTGCGAGAGGTGCAGCTTTCTCCATTCATAAATCAAACCGTTTCACTTACAAAGAGGCGAAATCATCGCTAACGTTTACATTACTCAGCAAACCGTGTTCAGTTCGGCTTTAATCTTCCTCGTTAAGCTCGAGGCACACCTTTACACCAGAACAACGTATTACAGAACGGAACATAAAGAAACACTGGCATGTCTGAAGGTATAGCGCCACCTGTGGCTCATCTGTGAGTCAATTCAGATAAATGACTCTTCTGATTATTTCATGTGTTAGTGCAAGAAGGGCAAATATCTAATAAAGCCTAAATGTAAGAGATTCAAAAGATTCAACAGAGCAGGTCTCAGTCATGATCAAACGATTCACTGATTCAAACACTGGTTCTCCCAGTGATTGAAAAACAAATCTCAATCATGACTGAATGATTCACTGATTAAAAACGCTGACTCACTGAACAACAATTGAATGAGTCTTATAGTAAATGATTGACTCATTCATTACTTAAAGACTCAAAAGACAAGAGAGAATCAATTCTTAGTCATGACCAAATAATTCAGTTATTGAAACACAGGTTTGTTAAAAAGATAATGATTGAATGATTCATCGATTCAAACACTGAATCTGGTTATAACCAACTGACTTACTGACTTAAACATTCATTCATTAAGATATAAAATACTGACTCACTAGTTCAAATGATTCACTGAACTAGGCAGGAACAAATGAATATCTGTTTTGACATTTGATTCAATGATTTAAACTCTGACCAGCTGAATGACAGAGCAGCAAATCTTGGAGCAAAACTCAACTGTGTCTGAACGATTCACTGATTCAAACACTGAATGCACTCGTTCATTTAATGACTCAAATACTGACCAAATGATTCACTGATAGAAATGATTCACAGAAGCATACAGAAATGAATATCAGTCTTGACATTTGATTCACTGATTGAAACGCTTAGTCACTGAACAACAATGGAACAACTCTCAAAGTAAATGATAGACTTACTCATTTAAATACTTAAAGACTCACTGCATCGTCAGGTTGAATATCTGAGAGGTTATTTTGTTTGGCTTTGAGCTTAAGCCTGAGGTGTTGGAGCTTCATGAGGTTCAGGATGTGTGGAGAGTTTGATTCTGAATAATCGGGCATTTCTCTCTTACTGTAGCTGATTTGTCAGAGTTTGGACTTTTGATCTCTCAGTAAAGATCAGAGCTCCAGGGTGTAGATTTGGGGAACATCAGAGGATCTTCCAGCGCCAATGTTACGATAAAGCTTTACGAATGCTGAGGGCTTTCAGAGACAGAAAAGAAAAGCTCCCTGAGAAAGCAGTAACGCAGCTCGAGCATCTTCTGCTGGCGCCCGGCTCCATGGTTACGGCTTCGCATGGCATTCAGATCCATGCCAAGGTCTATTTGGACCGAAATCCTGCATGAAGAGACTAGAAAAAAGAAATTAACTAGATAACGATTAAAAGATCAGAATCTACCAGGATAAAGAGGAGTAACTGAAGCTTTTAGCTACCAGACCAGAATCATAAATATTAACTGTGAGCTTAATCATCACAGAGACTGATCCAACTGATTAGTAGATCTAGTTAGTAGTCTAGATCCATAATCGATAGGTTATTAGTTCTATTTAGTAGTCTAGCACTCTAATAATCTGATTAGCAGTTATAGTTAGTAGTTTAGAGCCATGATCTTCTAGTTAGTCATTCTAGTTAGTACACTAGAGCCCTACTATTCTGGTTAGTAGTTCTAGTTAGTAGTCTAGAGTCATAATCTTTTAGTTAGTCATTCTAGTTAGTAGTCTATAACCCTGATCCTCTGATTAGTAATTATAGTTAGTAGTACCAGTTATTAGTCCAGAACCCCATGGGTTAGTAGTCCAGACCTAGTCAAGTGCCCTATCAGCTGGTTAGCAGTCCCAGTTAGTAGTCCATAACCTGAACCTGATCTGTATGGCTAATAATACAGATCCTCATCCATTCAGTTAGTAGTCCCAGTTAGTAGCCAAGGCTTGTTTTTCTTGTTAGTGTCCCTGGTTAAGTAGTCCACGGTTAGCAGTCCATTTGGTTAGTAGTCTTGATTAGTTTCCTGTTAGTACACCAAAGCCTTTGGTTTGTAGTTTAGACACTTTTCTTTACATATTAGTCCTTCTGGTTAGTAGTGCTGGTTAGTAGATTAAAGCATTAACTGCTGAGCCCATACCGATCCATCTGAAAGCATCAGACAGCTAAACGGGTGGGTTTAAAGTACATTAAACTCTACAGTGTGTGTGTGTGTGTGTGTGTGTGTGTGTGTGTGTGTGTGTGTGTGTGAGACAGAGTCCACTTTAATGCAGTGTTATTGCTGGAGTCCTGTCTGCTTCACCCCCGCACTCTCAAAAAAAAAACCTAACCAAATAACACCGCATTAAACACGTCATCTGCACAAACGAATGGCCTCGAACCGAGTGTGAGTAAGGAGATATAATCCTTACAACGCTGTACATGTACACACACACACACACATACACACACACACACACACGTATGTCCTCAAACAGTTTTCTCAACAGTTACAGTTTCATTTCTATCACCATTTGTAGATTGTTTGGTGGAAATTAATTTTTAATCACGCTGTCTTGAGAGCTCTAGGAATGTGGAAGCTCGGGCCAGTCTGAACGACAAACGGGGTAACAAAGATATCAGATGGAACCCAGAGCTGGGACTGAACCTGGAAACAAACAAGAGGGAACCCCAAAAACTGAACAAAACCCACAAACCGAGAGACAAATTGATTTTCTGAGATTTCGTCCTTGTCCTCCCAGATCCTGGTCTTGTTCCAGGTCCTCGTCGTCTGTTTTGGTTGTTCCACCCCCCCCCCCTCCCCCCCCCAGGGGGTTTCCATCCCAGAGTCCCAACATGACATGAGCAGTTACAGGTGATATTTTCTTCTACAGCATCGCTGTCTAACGATAACAATCCTATAAATAAGTTTTCTCTCCCGATCTCGAGGTCCGTTCCTGAAATATCTCGGTGTGAACGTTCTCTCCTCACACCTCATTCCTTTTTATAACCCCAGCTCTTGTTTCACTTCCTCCCCAGTTCCATCCAGGTAGACAACGATGATGACGAAGTGACCAATAAGACCTGGGTCCTGACCCCGAAAGTGTACGAGAGTGACGTCACACATATTCTGAACAGCCTGCTGCACGGCTACGATAACAAACTGCGGCCGGACATCGGAGGTGAGAAATGAACGCATCACAAATGTTACATTAATCAGCTTCCATTTAGACAGAAGATTATTAATGATGTTGTTGAGAAGGTTTGGATCACAATTGGCCCCAAAGCTGCTGGATGGGGTCGAAGATTGAGGGCAGGACCCCAAACCAAAGGCAAACCATTTCTTTCAGTACTCCAGAGCTCCTTGTTAGGTAATAACTCTAGTCAGTAGTCTAGAGACTTATCCAGTTGGTTAGTATTGGATAGATCTAGAGTTCAATCCCTCTAGTTAGTAAATAACTCTTAACCTAAATCACCTGAAGAGTCTTATATCCATCTGGTTAGTAGTTCTTCTTTAGCCCTAACCTTCTGGTTAGTGGTCCAAGCTGAGACTTTTCTGTCCAAACTTAACCTTATTTTGCTCAAGATAGCCCTCGTTTAGTAACATTTTGTTTTCATCTCCAGAGTGTTATTCTTCTAGTTAGTTCAACTTTATCTTTTGGTTATTAGTCAAAATCCTTAAACTTCTAGTTAGTAGTCACTGGTAGTAGTCCAGAACCTGATTCCCATGGGTTAGTAGCCCAGACTCTTAAACTTCTGGTTAGTAGTCTGGAGATGTATCCCTCTGGTGGGTAGTCCAGAGATTTATTCTTCTTGTTAGTAGTTCTGAATTCCGTCCATCTAGTTAGTAGTCCAGAGACTAATCCCTCTGGTTAGTAGTCCACAGACTAATCCCTCTGGTTAGATAGTCCAGAGATTTAGCCCTCTGGTTAGTAGTCTAGAGGTATATCCTTCTGGTTAGTAGTCCAGAGATCTGTCTGTCTGGTTATTAGTCTTGACATTATTGCCCGGTGAAATAATAAACCAATAAGAGTATGTGTCCAAATATTTTTGTTAATCTCTGAGTAACTCATTGTTCCTCAATCCTGGACCTAACATTACCCCTAAACCTTAAGCCCAAGACTAGGAGGAGACTTCTGAGGTCGATGAGCTGTTGATGCTGATGAGGCTGGAAAAGGTCACAAAACCAAAGTCAGACAAACTATGTACAAATAGAAGAAATCCAAGCCCATTCTAAAGTGCTATTCACACCTTTTCACATTTTTATGGCTGTACTTCACATCCAAAAGTATTTGGACAAACCTTATAACTGGGGATGTATTGATCCTGATACTGTGCTTGTGTAGTTTATGCCAACCTCTGTGTATACTGGAAATGCTCAAGACTTGGGGTATTCCTAAAAGTTCAGACAATAGAATGGGACGTAGTGAGGAGCTCAGTGACTTTCTTCGTGACTCTGTTATAGGACGCCAAATGCGTGATCTAATCCAGAATCCTGTACTCTTATGGGATGTCTAATAATACCCACTCTGTTTTGTTTTCTGGTTCCAGTTAAACCCACCGTGATCCAAACGGACATGTTTGTTAACAGCATCGGCCCGGTGAACGCCATCAACATGGTGAGTGATTTCCCCCGAGAAGGAAAAACCTCGGCATATCGGCATAATCGTGATTCCGAAGAAAAGTGTCGTTAGCTGCTTAAGCCCTTCTCTCAGGGGGAATTAGCTTCACGTTCAGTTCTTACTGTACTCACATCAGCTTTTATTAATGAAGACCTTACTGTGTATGAACAAAAATATTTAAAATATTACTGTGTAAGTCTCTGGTGATGACCCCTGGCCTGGTCTCGTGACAAAAACAGACGGAATTCTGATTCTTTAACTCCAGTTTCCATATTTAAATCAGTCAAAAGGGAGCGCCCTAAAGAGCTGAATTTTATTTTAAGCATTCATAAATACTGTTGCATTTCCTCTTGGACATCTTGGAACTCATGATGTTAAACTCAGAAACCCCTAATCATACAGAATTGGTGGTTTCACATCCTTTAGAACAATTTTTAAATATAAATACACCATCTATTTGAAGCCAAATTGAACATATCTTAAACTTAACGTTATCTTCCTTGATAATGCTTTACTATCCAAAACGTTAGCTTAAGAAACACAGTCCTGCCCCTTTCTTTGTGGGTTTTGTAGTGACAGATGGAGTGGCTCTTGTGGTGGCCGTGTTGTGTCTGCGATTTTGTGTGTTGCTGTTCTCTTTTTACTAATTCGTGGCTCTGTAAATATTTTTCAGGTTCAAACCGGTGGTGCCTTCTGGCTAGGTCAGGTGCCACATCCTAGCATGACTAGCTATAGCTGAAGATATCTGAATAAGGGTCTAATTGGCAGTAGGCTGGCATATTAGACCGCTGTGCGACCCGAGTGCCCGAGGCTAATTTGTAAACACTGTAAATATAGGGTTTGGGTATGAAAACACTCCAGTGTGACTGTGATGACTCTGACTAACGTTATATAGCGCCTTTTTCTCGTTTGCGTATTCGTGAATACTCTTGACGCAGAACTTCAGATCCGATCCCAGCACTTGTGAGGAATTCCTCAGACGATAACCGTAGAGCTGTTTATTATTCTGCGTGGATCCCAATGCTGTGAAATCCATTTGTGCTTAGGTGGCGTTTTCATTTCGGATCCTCTACGCTGATGAGCGGGCGATGTTTTACGTTGTGCCACGTTAAAACCGTACCCTGTGGGCATCGCATTATCAGCACCAGCCTCTTTCAGGCTCGGCCCGGACTCTCTTTACGCTTTATGCTTTTTTGATCCAAGTGCTTCTCGGTGTCCTGAGGGATTTTCCTTTCTTACAGCGACGCCAGTTTTCTCTCCACTGCTGCGAGAGAACGAGCAGGACCTGCAAATGCCTTTTGCATCTCCATTTATGAGCGACTCATAAATGGAAAATAGCCAAAAATTTTGTGGATGACAAAACGTTGCAGCCAAAACAAAGTTCTAACGCATAGAGCGCTGGCATTAATAGGTTAATGGTAAAAAAAAGGTAAACTGGTTTTTGCAACGTTAAATAAAAACATAAACAAACAAACCAACAAACACAGATCGATCTTTAACCACAAACACATAATGAATCTCCTGAGGATTTAATATTTGTAATGTCGTTTCAATAAACAAACAATTAGTTAAGCACCCTAACTGTCTTGTGTCTCTGCTTCCTGCATCATTATATGCCTGTGCCACGGTTTTCTTGTTAAATCTGTTTTTCCGCCCATGCCACGATGCCAATCCTTCTCTAAAGCTGATCTGCAGAATCTAACGGCAAAGGCAAAGTTAAATATATTTATGTATCTCTTTTTATAACAGAACATTTTCTCAAAGCAGATGAACAAAAATCTAGACCCAAGGCACTAAACCTGGGACGACAGAGGCAAGGAAAAAATTTTTATAAGAAAGAAACCTTGCTGACCTTGCTTCAAACCTTGAAGCCTCAGAAAGGGACCTTGCCTGCTTGGCAACGTACTTTCCGTTTGTTTGTACGACAAAAAATGATAAAGATATTCCCATCCAAAAAGTTTAAACATTGGAGCAAATTTGGGATCAGCTTTATACCATGTATGTAGCTTGGCACTTGGGTGGCACAACGGTCTAATACGTTATGCCATCTAATACGTAACATGTTAACATACCACCTTAAGGACTCGGGCGATGCCTTTTGTCCAGGTGGTCATCATATGCAGTCACGATGGATGTTTGAGAGAGTAGATGCCAGTCAGCAGAACAAAACTGACCCTTACCCAGCACTGCCTTAGACTGGCATCCCATTATACGGCAAGCACCATGCGACCCCGACCAGAACAATACACAGGTGTGGCTTATTATATCGCCAACAAACCAGCGCCAACCTAAAAGCAGCTCCAGTTATGATGCTACATCACTTAAAATAATTTGAGATATAGACTGAAAAAGGTGCGACTTTTTAAAAAAGATTCTGGGTGTGATGTAGGAGCTGAAAGCGCTCTTCTTCTAGCTAGATTGTGTCCACCTGTTTGCAATCTGCATCCAAATACTTTCAGCCATGTAGAGTTGAGCTAGAATCCTCCCTGTCCTTGAAGAGAATGAGCTTAGATCTTGCGGTAGGCCAAAATCTCGGAGGAAAAGCGGATTGTTTATGAGTCACCACAAAGATTTGCCATCTCATAAATAAAGAAAGGAATAAAATAAATAAAGAAATAAAGAGCAGAAGCAGTAATAAACTCTCCGGCGTGCTTTTATCTTTAATAGACCAAACCTCCTGACAGTTTCCCCACGGAAGGGCCGAGCGTTTTTGTTCGGATATTGCGCGATAATGAGGAAAGACGTTATGAACGCAGCGCTAAAGAGGAAGATCCATTAGCTCTCGCGTCAAATATTTAATTTTCAGGTTCAGGGAGTCAAGATGGCATCGCTCACAGCGCCATTAATATATAAAAACAACCACAGGGCCTCAAACGGGATCCTCGTTATCGCCGGGAGATGCGGCGATAATCGGCTTGCGTCTCTGCTAAATAAACACGTAAAAAACGTCTTGGAGAGAAGGCTGGAATTCTTAGAGGCTGTTCGAAGCTGTGTTGCAGAACGGCATGAATACAAAATGGCCATCTGCTCTGCTTTCAGAGATCGGATTCTTAAACAGTTTTAGGCTTCAGTTACAACGTCATGGACTGGCATCCCATCCAGGGCTCGCTTTACACCTAAAAAAACTAAACAGCTACTCTTCTTTAAAGAAATTGAGCTTCAGACTCGATCCTGGTCTATTTGGAAGAAAACCCTCCAGAGATTTTTATCTAAGTGTCAGCTATAGACGAATTTTCACTGCAGCGGAGTTCCAGAAGATCAAACACAGGACCTTACACCAAAAATTCAACAGCTTGGTTGTTAAAACACAATGTATCCACTTTTCTTGGGATGGATCTTCAGAGTGACCTTCAAACTGACAGTGCAAGGATTTAAACATTTATATCTAATATAAACTTCCATATCTACTCTTCTTAAACTGTGTGAGGTTTGATCCTAGTCTCTGTTGGACAGGGTGTCCTTAATGTGATCCTTACATTAGTTTATCTAAAAAAAAGTCCTAATTTTACTTAAAATGTCTTAAATCCATTTCAAAGGTCTTCAAATGCCACAGACAGTAAAACCAGTTTTGTTTTTTGTGAGCTCGTGTATAACGATGCTATCTTCCACATCAAACACGATATTTTATTCGCCCTCCATTTTTGCATTTTTGCAATGAAAAAAACTCCCTGACCAATCAGCGTCGCTGCTGCTGTTGGCATAGCAACAAGTGTAACAGCATGTAGCCTGCAGTTTGCATAAGATAAGAACTTCCAAATACAGTTTCTAATAAAGTTTGTTGCTAATGCTTGTTTATTCATTCCTGTACTGTCACATAATGACATGAAGAGTGTACTTTGGACTTTTGGTGTTTTTTTGTGTTTATGAAATGATTTAAAATTAATAAATGCATTCTGTTGGAGCTCATATGGTCCAATCCCAAAGCAGTGTAGAGCTTTTTAAAGAAAAAAATCCTTAATCTCATATATGCGCAAACAAAAATGGGATTAATGCCATGAAATAATGCTATGGTCCTTTGTTTTGCTGTGAAAAAATTGGAACCAAAAAAATCGCAGCTGAATATTTTGCATTTTTGCATGGCTTTTCCGCATCACGTTTGGTGTGTGTTGGCCTTTTCCCAAATTCTGACATTCCAACTCTCCTTGCAAATTCCGATTTGTCGAATTCCGTTCGTCTCGTACAGGAATACACCATCGACATCTTCTTCGCTCAGACCTGGTACGACAGACGCCTGATGTTCAACAGCACCATGAAGGTCCTGCGCCTCAACAGCAACATGGTGGGGAAGATCTGGATCCCCGACACCTTCTTCCGCAACTCCAAGAAGGCCGATGCCCACTGGATCACCACGCCCAATCGCATGTTGAGGATCTGGAACGATGGGCGGATACTCTACACCCTCAGGTGAGCAAATATAGGTACAGGTCATAAGTACAGGTATTGGTCTGCCTCGTGTACTCATAATCACCCTGAGAATGCCCTGGTACCAACATCCAGTGCCATGGAGTCAAGAAAAGACATTTGGTGAATTTAAGGAAATGATCAAGACTTGGGGTACTCCTTAATATTCTGTCCACACTCAGTATTTTCTTTAGTTTTCTTCCTTTCTTTTTCTTTCTTTTCTTCTTTTTCAGTAATTCTCTTTAGCCTTTCTTTCTTTTTTTCTTTCTTTCTCAGTATTTTCTTTCTTTCTCTTTCTTTGTATAGTTTTCTTTTTTCTTCCTATTTTTCTGTCTTTCCTTCTTTAGCTTCACCTAACAAATTTAGAATCACTAATCGGGGAATGTAAACTATAACTGGATCCTAGACTTTGGTAATAACACCGGTAAATAATTTTTCTTTTTTAATAGATTAAAACTGATCAATCGATGCATTCGTGTTTATTTTCTGTATAATAATGATGATGTTTTAGCAGCGGGGGAACGACAGAATGGAAATGATTTTACCTCAAACAATGGTGATAAACAAATTGTTTTTCTCTGTCCTCTTTATCTTAAGATCTAACAATAAGCACTGCTTTAATGTGGAAATGATCCAACACTGCAGATTGGAAATGTACAGTGTGTGTGTGTGTGTGTGTGTGTGTGTGTGTGTGTGTGTGTTGGCGTGTGCCTGAGATGTAATTGGCCGAGTTATTTGTGTCCGTAGGTTGACCATCGATGCTGAGTGCCAGCTTAAACTGAATAACTTTCCCATGGATGAACACTCCTGCCCCCTGGAGTTCTCGAGCTGTAAGTGTGCCCATATGCCGCTCCACCTCACCCTCCATCCTCTCTCTGTCTCTCTGTCTCTCTCTGCCTCTCTCTCTCTCTCTCCACCTTCCCTCTGTCTGAAGGGTGATGATCAGAATGTCAGTTATGTCCCCATAGTCCGGAAGCTTCCATGCCGCTGTCGCTCTCTCCTCGGTGGTAATGAGACAGCTCTTTGCCGTCTCGTCTGCAGGGAGATCTTCTTCCTATGGAGCCACCGCCAGGAAAATGTGCAGACGTTACAAATTCAGTACCCACTTTCAAAATTTAATGAGCAGATGGAGATCCTCCTCCCTCGTTCCAGCAGAAAGCCCTGAATCCTCACCTGAGACAACGAACAGATCTCAGAGAAAACCGGAGAATTACGAATTAATTATGAACGGCCTTCATTATTTACAGAGCTCATGCAAATATCGTTTGATTTCCCGTCCATCAGGCTCCATCTGAAATCATCATTCAGTCCATTATATCAGAAACAGAAAACAGACAAAAGATAAGAGTGATGAGTTTATCAGATTATTTCTAATCAATCAGGTGTTTGTGTTTCCTCACCTGTTAATCTGACTCGCTGTACTCAGGCTTAATTAAGAACAATATTAACCCTCTGTAGTAAAAACAGAAAGCATCTGACTATTTATTTATTTATTTATTTATCTGTTTGTTTGTTTGTTTGTTGATTTATTTAGATGGATACCCAAAGGAGGAGATTGTGTATAAGTGGAAGCGGAGTTCGGTGGAGGTCGGTGATATTCGTTCCTGGAGGCTCTATCAGTTCTCCTTCGTGGGGCTGAGGAACACTTCCTATATCGTCACCACCGTATCAGGTACAAACTCAAGCTTAAACTCAAACTCAAACTTCATCTCAACCAAAAGCTCAACTTTAACACTCAAGCTGAATGAAAATCAAACATAAACGTCAGAACCTTAAAACTCAACCTCAAAATTAACCTTAACTGTAAACTCAAACTCAACCTTAAGCTCAGACTTAAACTCAAATTCAACCTCAAACTAAAACTCAACCCAACACTCTCAAATTCAAACTAAATCTTAAACTCAAGCTCAAGCTCAAAGCCAGACTCAAAGTAAACCTTAAACTCGTTGTCAATTTCAATCTCAAACATTCACATAAATCCACAGAGTGTGTAAGAACCCTATATGATAAATACTGGGTGAGAGAGAGAGTGTGTGTGTGTGTCTGATCTGCGCCAATATCACGCTGTAGGTTTCCGTCGTCTCTGTGGCGTTATTAAGCCGGCTGACGGTTGCTATGGTAACAGGAGCGTGAGGCTGTGCTGATTTGTGTGAGGAGCTGGTGTAGCGTTGGAGTCCCTCTGAACCCCGACTCATTTAGTAACACAGAACAGAGAGCTGCTGCAGCAGACAGACACGCTGCGCTACATTATGCTACCATCGTACATTACGTTATCTTACGTTACGTTATCCTTTCTTACCTGTTCTGCCTTTATCTGGTGTTTGAGGTTTGGTACCGTCTCAGATGGATCCAGGTCCCGCTCTGTTACTGTTCCACAACTTCATTATTCAGGGTCAAATCCTGAGCTTGATCACTAGCGCCATGGCTTTGTTGTCATGCTAACGCTAGCTAGTTTGAGCTTGTGGAAAAAGGCTAATGACGAGCTAACAGATGGGTAAGGGAAAAAAACTAACAATGGGCTAACAGATAGTTAAGGGCTAACAAAGGCTAATAAATGGCTAACAAAGGCTAACATTGGACTAACAGAAGGGTATGGGCTAACAATGGCTAACAATGGGCTAAGAAAAAAGGGTAAGGGATAAAAAGCCTAATTAGAAGATAACCCCAAGACCCCAATGTTAATAGGGGGCTAATGGCTAAGAGGAGGCTAGCATACATGAGTTTAATGAAGAGCCAATCACATCGTGTGGCTTAAACATGGCAGGATAATGATCTGTGTGCTGACAGATCTACAAATCATGTACAGATAACTGAAGCTGAGGGAGCGGCACTGCCCCGTGTGGCTGGAGCTGGAATGATGTGTGTGTGTGGCTTTATCCCTGACTGTCTCCCTCTATAACTGAGAGCTGAGGGCCTTCAGGAGACAGACAGAGAGAGAGATGAAAGTGGAGCAGCTGCGTTTTTAATGTTTTATTCATTTGTTAACATGGGCACCGCTTGTTCCATTAGGAGGGAGGGGGGCGGACAGAGGGGATCTGCAGGCTGCTGCTCTCTCATTATCACCAGCTTTGATGTTTTGGGAGAGAGAACCTGAGCAGATGATTCATTACATCATTCCAGCCGTCCCGACAGGAGCGAGCTCAGCTCGGTGTCCTATCCTAATAAAACCATAGAGACATAACGACGTCCGGTCCGGTAACCGCTGCCTTTGATCTTACAGATTCAAGGATGATCAACGAAAAGAGGACCTGCTAAATTAATCGACTGATTAAGATGAAAGTTGAGGTTGTTAAACTTTGTGGGTATTAGGACAAACCCACATGTGGACAAAATCCTACATGGCCAAAAGTATTGAGACACAAACACACGTGTCCAAAAGTACATGCCTAATTTGTTTTATCCCTGTTTTTTCCAATTGAAGAGACGTTTCTTTAAGACACTGAATAATTTTTGTGATTTGGGCTCCTGAGAAAGCCCTCAGAACGTTTCTTTTATCATGTGAGGAGATCAGAAGATCCTTCCGATGGTAATGCATTCTTGCTCTGACCACCTGCCTTCTACTGAACCGTTTGTTGTTAATGGTTTCCTGAAGCTGCTGAGTGCCAGGCTCTGATGAGTCTCTGATGGTCTTAGGATCAGCCATTAGCATTATTAATGCTCAGTATATTCTTGCTGAATGAGCTGGATCAGGGTTATAACGGCCGGCCTGTGGATCCGGTGCTTCTGAAGAGCGATATTATACGCCTTCCTTAATAAGAACCAACGGTGCGCTGAAGGTTCCTCACTGGAGCGCCGAGACGCCCCATCAGCGAAAAACGAAGAGGTAAAGTGAGGTACCTACAGCCACCGCGGGGGCACTCAGCCTCCAAAAATGCCTGTCCTTTATAAACTGCTCACGAGGTGCATCAGCAGGTACAGAAACCAAAACAAAGTCTGTGTTTGAGCTTCTCAAGAAAGATCTTCTGAAAATCTTTGGACTGTGTGGCCATCATGAAGACAAAAGTATTGGGACACAAACTCACATGAGACCAAAAGTACTGAAACAAAGCTTGCAAGTTGATAAAAGTATTAGGACAAAAATCCATATGACAAAAAGTATTGGGACACAAACCCTTCTGTTTCAGTCAACAATAAGCCTACAAATGTAGGAGATTCAGAACAGTTCTTACTCTAAGAATCTTGAATCTGCAAAGATCACACCAAGAGCATAGCGTAACATCATTGAAGGAACTATCTAGAACATCTGTAATGCAAGACACCATGAAGAAAACCACTGCTCCCTAAAAGCTTCAGCTAGAACTCTGATGAATAAGTACCGGTAAATAAAAACATCCTGGCGCGGGCCGAGGCTCTTCTGGATCGAGACAGAAATCGAAAATAGTTCAGAGCTGAGATCTTCAGACGCCAAGCTGCTCTGCTTTGGAGATAAAATGGAAACTTTTGGATCGAATGAGGGTTTAAGAAGTGAGAGGCTCCAGTGGGGTTCAGCCTCTGACTCGCCTTCTGCTTATGAATTCTAATAAAAGCCTCCGAGGCGACTTTTTATAGATCGTTTTTAAATGCAGCACCTTTCTCCCTTATAAGTACCAGGTCCAGACCGAACACGCTGTGCTCCAAAATGATAACACGACTTTAAGAGTAAAAAATACAAATCTGAACTTTATGGAAAGACTTATTCTTACCATGCTCCAAAAAACAGAATTCATAACTCCTTAAAATCAATACATATTTATTTTTATTTCCTTACTGCAATTATTTTATTATTTTATGATCATGTGCAACAAAAGAGACTTTTATTGTATTATATTATTATTTGATATAATACCATATAATATCAAATAAAAAAAAATATTAATGGATGGCTGTGTGTGAGGGAGAGGAAGTCAGTCAGGGGATCATTCCTTGATACAGATGGGTTAAAAAATGTGGAGGAAAAAATGATTTTGGGAATTAATAACACTTTGAGCAGCAAAAACAAAAAGTTGTAATGTTAATTATTTATAATTAATTACATAAATAAATAATTTAATAACAATTCAATATTTATAAATTATTTACAAGTTTTACAGTCAAAACATATTCCTATTTATTTTTGATTTTATAAATATATGCCCTTAAATCACTTAAATGCTGTTCTTTTATTGTTTTATTTTATATTATTTTTATCCATAAATTCTGTAATACTTCTTATTTAATATATTAGAAAATAACTATAATATTTTGGTGTTTAAGAAAGTTTTAAAAAAAAAAAGTAAAGTGACTTTTAGAAATATAAAGTGTTTACTTTTAAGAATGTATATCTTTTTATTATTTTATTTCATTTATGTAAGGTTCAGTAAAATGCTTTATATTTACTTACAAATATGTAATTATTTTACAAGTTTAGTGAGATAATTATATTCTGTTATTTGGTTGTGTTTTTTTCTATAGAGGGTCTAAACAAATAATTGTACTAATATATTTTGTTGAATAAAGTTATTTATTATCAGTTTAGTAAAATAACATAACTAAAATATGGTGATATCCAAATCTAATAGCTATATTCATTTGAAACCTTAATCTAAATTAGTTATTGGCTGCAGAGCTATCACACCTATATTATATAAAATCAAATAATCAACAAATAAAAAATGGAAAAAGTTTGATTATTCCAATTTTTAGTTACCATCAAAGAATTTGATTTGGTTTCATATGAAAAGAATATTTATTATAATATATTATAGTATAGATTAGACTGATTTCAGACTCCAGTGTTCTGTAAAATAAAATAAAAACTCTTTTAACTCTGTTTTTTTTTTTTTCGGTGTCTTTTTCTGTAGGTGATTATGTGGTTCTGACGGTGTTCTTTGACCTGAGCAGGAGGATGGGTTATTTTACCATCCAGACCTACATCCCCTGCACCCTGATCGTGGTTCTGTCCTGGGTCTCCTTCTGGATCAATAAGGATGCCGTTCCTGCTCGCACCTCCTTAGGTACGCTGCTCTAGCCCCCCAAACACCAAAGAACAACAGAAAAGCTCATTTATTTCAGAACAGCAAATCTGCAGGAGTAAAGCATTCAGATAAACACCCGAGATAGCGATAAGAAAGCCTGGAATATAGATAATAAATAAAAACAGTCTGTTTTAAATAAAAATAAGAAAGAAAGAAAGAAAGAAAGAAGAACAGGGAAATTGGATAGAAACCATCAGGGAGGCAAAATCAGTGAGTGAAAGGGATGTACTGAAGGAAGAAGGAAAGATAGAATCACATAAAAAGAACGTAAAAAAAGAATCAAAGAAAGACAGTGGAGATGGAAAAGAAAAAAGTGAGGAAAAAAAAATAAAGTGAAAAAGGGAAGTAAGAAAAAGAACATGGTTCTAGATTTCATGAGTTTAAATAAACCCTTTAATAAAATGTAAATTTTTAGATCTTCAATCACATAATAAAGTGGCCTTTAGAACTTGTTCTTTGCTCTTTTTTAATACTAAGAAGGTCTCAGAGCTTGAACTTCCAGTCGAATTCAATAACGACGGTTTTTCGCTCATTAAGCTCTTCCATCTCCTCGGTGAAGATCAGAGAAGGTCGAGCAGCTTCTGAGCCTCTTCGTCCTCCAGCAGATGTTTATTCTAAATCTCCTGTTGCCATGGTGACAGGTTTTAATTATAGAGCAGCATTTTAACCCAGGTACATCATAACGAGAGGCCTCAATGCTGCCGACGCTAACGATGAATAAATAAAACAATAAAAACCTGATTATCAGGATTAACGTTTTTACCTCGCTCGGCATGAGCTTTATTACAAAAGATAAAAGAAAAACAAAGAAACAAAGAAGAAACCACAAGGGAGAGCCAAATAAATGGAAGGAGACAAAAAGAAGTACAGATTTAAAAAAGAAGCAAACCACTGGGGGAAAAGCAAAAATAAAGAATAGATCAAAACAAAACAAAAAAAAACACTAAAGGACCTCACAGTGGTGCAAAAGTTAGCGCTATCGCCTAAACACAACTGAATCAAAACAAAAACAGAAATAAGGATATAATGAAGGAAAATAAAACATACATTAAATAATGATAAAATAAAAAAGGTAATATGAGAAAAAATTAAGGATTAAGGAAGAAAGAAGAAAGAAAAGGGAAGTAAGAGGGGAAAATTGTTGAAAATAACAGGCATAAAAGGAATAAAGAAAAAGAAAGAAAAATTGAAGAAAAAAGTGAGTAGAGAGTAGAGATGGGAAAGGAAGTGATGAGGAAAGAAACAAACACAAAGAAAGAAACGGAAAGCAAAGAAAGAAAAACAGAAAAAAGAGAACAAAATGACAAATAATTTCAGGATGAAACAAAGATAAAAGAACAAATAAGGGAAAAGTGATAAAAACCAACAAAACAAGCAAAAACAAAAAGAAATAAACAAACAAAGGAAACAGAAAGTAAATAAATTCTTAAGAAGAATTAGGCAATGGGAAAAATACAATAAAATGAAAAAGGAAAAAGAAAAAAAGTGGAGATGGTGGACAAAGTTCTAATCAGAGTGCAGTTATGATTTTAATCAGGACTGAGTCCTGTGGTTTTGTTTGGATTGTTTTCGGTAGGCATCACGACAGTTCTGACCATGACCACCCTGAGCACCATCGCCCGGAAGTCTCTGCCCAAAGTCTCATACGTTACGGCCATGGACCTCTTTGTGTCGGTCTGTTTTATCTTCGTGTTTGCGGCGCTGATCGAGTACGGAACGCTGCACTACTTCGTCAGTAACCGGAAACCCAGCAAGAACAAAGATAAGAAGAAAAAGAACCCGGTGAGTCCAAAAACACGATCTATCAGTTACTATCAACGTTACAATATGTCACAAATAACACATCGGCATCATAATGTATGACATCATCATAACCACACCCACTCACAAAGAACCAAAAAGAGCTAACGAGAGTTCTAATGCCAAAATAAATGATCTGACTTCAAGTATGGCCTTATTTTACCCACGCAGGAACTTCTGCCCTATCTGGGGCTTCTTCTGCCCAGTAGAGGGCATCCCATGCCCAGGGCAAGACACTTTTTGTCCAGACTGGGGCTTCTACTACTCAAAGTTGAAACTTTTTTTGCCCAAAGCTGCAACTTTTTCTGTCCAGCACGAGGTTTTTCAGGGCTCTCTTTTACCTAGACTAAGACTGGCACTGCCCCACCTGGGGCACCTTTTGCTCTGGCAGTGACTTTTCTGCTCATACCAGATGTTTGGCCCTTGGTGAGATCTTGTCTTCTTTTGCCCAGCCTGATACTTTGGGTTTGTTTTGGAGCAGAAATTTTTCTGCACATTTTATTGTAGCCTTTATCAAACTTTTTTGAAAAAAAAAAAAACACGTGATTTTTGTATTTTTATGTATTTTATTTTATTTATTTATTATTTGTGCATTTATTTATGAATTAATTCATTAATTTGTGTACTTATTTATTTACGTTGTATATTTATTTATTTATTATTTTTGTATTTATTTATGTAGTTATATTGTGTATTTTTTATTTGTGTATTTATTTATTTATTTATTTTGCATATTTTATATATATATTATTTGTGTATTTATTTATTTGTTTATTTGAACATATAAAAGTTTTAGCCCCTTTCCAGATGATCCAGTGTGTTTTTGGTCTGAGAAATACAATTGCTTGGATAAGAGAAATACTATTTGTTATTTTTTTCTTAAATTACTCAATCATTTCTATTTTTATAGCAGTTTGATAACTACAGGTATGTTTTTTAAAGGCTTATTTTTGAGACGGTATAAAATCTCGTCCTGCTGTGTGTACTTGGTGTATTTGTGATACTTTTTGTACATCTTGTTGGTCATCTCGTTGATTTTTTATCTACATTTGTCAATGTTTTTTGTTTTTTTGTTAATTCACCATTTTTGTTGTTTGTATTCCCATTTGGATCGAAGCTCCTCCGGCTCTTTCCCTCGAAGGTATTTTGCTTGTGTATGAGCTGAAAACTTTTTGCATGTGTGTGTGTGCGCGCGTTGCTCATTATTTTTGTTTGACCTAAACTTTACTTATGCTAGCATGTTAGCATCACGCTATTGCTAATATGCTAATGCTAAAGAGAAGAAAGCGCTGGCTCTGCAGTCCACCGATCTCACCTTAATCCTGAAGTTGCTCATTAAATACGCCCTTCTCCTTCCTACTGACCTTCCTCTGTGTGTGTGTGCGAGTGTGTGTGTGTGTGTGTGTGTGTGTGTGTGTGTGTGTGTGTGTGTGTACCTTAACCTGACGCTGCTTACTGATTCAGCAGAGCTTTAACAGCCTGAAGTTAACCCTCAGATCCGGCTCCGTCCCAATTAGAGCCGATCCCTGATTGACGGCTGCAGCCTGAAGGATCTGCAAAGGATCAATAAGTGCAGCTCCACAGGACTCTAATTAAACGTCCTCAGGTTAACGAGCTGCAGCAGCAACGACATGAAACCTCAGGACAGAAAATCAAACTGGCAAATGTTTATTTAATGACAGAATTTAATAAAGACTTTAATCAAGAACTAAATTAATTAGAGTCTTATTTAAAGTGTTCATTGGATTGTTAGAGGTTTTCTGCATTTTAAAAACTATATAAAAATATAACATTAATAATAATATTATTAATAACAATAATAATAATAATAATAATAATAATAATAATAATAATAACAATAACAATAATATGTTATTAAAAAGAATATACCATTAAAAATATAATAATAATAATAATAATTATTATTATTATTATTATTATTATTATTAGTTAATCATTATTTTAAACAATATTAGAATATCACTGAACAAAAAATTATAACATATTATAAACAATATGATCAAATAATAAAAAAATATATACAATATAAAATAAAATATTTCCCATTATTATTATTATTATTATTATTATTATTATTGAAGCAATATTGTGAATTGAACTTCCACAAAATATTTTATTTTACTCCAAAAATACAAATAAAAATAACAAAAACATAATACAAGTTACTGAGCATTAAATATTTTAGCAGTTAAGCTGCATGGTAAAATATGTATCATTTATTTTGTGTAAGCCTTTTATGTTTGAAAAATTCATTCTCTAAAATAACATTAATTACCTTAAACTTTTTGAATTATTTTAGTTAATTATTAATAATTCTTTTAGTTTAGTTTTTAACTTTCAATCCTTTAAATATATTTTACTTTCATTTTAAACTCTGAAGTCTAAACTCTGTAAAACTGAATAAAAACAAAAACAAAAATAAGAAAGAAATTACAACATATTGTCTGTTTTGTCATCGTAATTCATGTACAAAAAATAGTTTAGTTTGATTTCGTTAGCTTAAATAAATAAACTTTGTATGTGTTTAATGGTGTTTAAAAGCTCTTAAATGTACTTGAAAAATAACAAACGTTTACGTTTCCAAATAATCTGAAAAATATTTGAATATTGAAATATTTAAATGAATTGAAATAAAACGGAATATTTTCTTTACTCTGAGGTTTGTTTCATTTCAGGCGTTTAAAGCTGTGTTTTTTTATATATTATATATTGATTTATTTAATGCTCGTTGATTTCTTGTTTGCTTTTCTGCACTGGCTGTTTGAGAATCGAGTCACATGACCTGATTCACCTGCAAAACAAACCAAAAATAGTTCATTTACTGGGGAGTGCATTTTTAGGGGATTTTGTGCTTCTGTAATGATTTAGAAGTGAAGAATGGAGAGCAATCTGTGTTTTGGGGCTTTAAGAGAGAGATTTAAGAAGATGAAGTATCTATTCTAAACAGAAATCGATCTATGGTGCGATCGAGAAACAGCTCGCAACGTTTAACCCGGTTCTGTTATTTAATTACCTTTTTAAAAATGCACTTGATTTACTGAGCACAAGGTCCTGGAGTTAAACTTCTGTAAGCCAGAGAACGCATTCAATCATGAAGCTCCCTCAAAATAATTTCATCCACACATTAAATGTTCATATTCAAGGAGATCAGGCTGGCAGGAGTAGGATCTCATAGGACGGAAGATGGAAGCCTTATAGGAAAGAGAAGAAGCTGTAGACGTCATGGTGGAAGAAGCACTTATTTATCACACTGTGCTTCCCTTCTTTGTTTTGCTGGGTTTAATTTCTAACATAAGAGAAAATCGAGGTTTGGATGAAGATCTGAATGCCCATGGTTTGTTTGCCGGTTGCCAGACTGAGCTGACACGCGTTATTTCCCTCCAAAAGCAGAACCCGACGGTGGACATCCGTCCTCGCTCGGCCACAGCCATCCAGATGAACAACGCCACGCACATGCAGGAGCGAGACGAGGAGTTCGGCTACGAGTGTTTGGACGGGAAGGACTGCACCAGCTTCTTCTGCTGCTTCGAGGACTGCCGCTCTGGGGCGTGGCGTCACGGACGCCTGCACATCCGCATCGCCAAGATCGACTCGTACGCACGCATCTTCTTCCCCACTGCCTTCGGCCTCTTCAACCTTGTCTACTGGGTCTCTTACCTCTATCTCTAACTCTCCGTGCAACCACTTACGACAACGAAATGCTTCTTTTCTGTATCTGTTTCTGGTGTCTTTCGATTTTTCCTTAAGAGATCTGTCCTGTTTTTGATGCACTTCCATCAAATCCCTCGCCATCACACTCCAAAATGTCTGGTATTCACGTCACAGAGTTGTACTTGGAGTTCCGTTCCTGGTCCAAGGAATTTAGGATCCAGCCATAGGACTGCTAAATATTCATAAACTTTGGGACAGATGAAGAGTTAGAGCTTATTGAGCTTAGAACGAACTAGTACTAGTGTTGGCATCAGGATGGCACAAGATGAGTTTGTAGAGAGTTTGTACATGCCAGGAAAGCAAGAGTAGGACCTTGTAGGCATCAGGTGGAAGAAGCAGGGATTTTTTAGACCTTAGACTGGCACAAGTAGAAGGTTTGAATTTCAGGATGGCAGGAATTTTAGCCAAGGTCTAGTTCATCCAGAATTTCCATCCTTCCAAACTTACAGGTGGTGAGCCCACAACTTTTGGTTCAGATAGTTGAGGTTCTTTGATGGTTGGGAAAGATTTTGGGTCAAGGATTTTGAAACGTGGAAATATGGACAAAAACTGAGAGATAATCTGAGGAACTGGAGATTTTTGGCTTCAAGATGAGGACTGAAGAATCTTGTAACCCTCAAGAGGGCAGAAATTTGGTTATAGGTGTAAGGATGATACAAATAAGGTACAAATAAGAGCTTGTTGTGTTTAGGACGTCTGTAGAAGGTTGGAGAGTCCAGCATGAAAGAAGAAGGAGAGTTTAGGATTCAGGTCAAGGATCTTTTGGACCTTCTGACAACCATAGAAGGTTGTTGTTATTTTTCCAGAATGGAAAAATAAATGTCTTACAGGCTTTTGGGTGCCAGGCTCAGGGGTGTGCGATACTGCCAAAACCTGGCATCTTGATAATTTCTGGGATTTAATGCTTTGCGTCCTTCAAAAGCACGTTTGTAAAAGTCTTGCGTTGTGGCTTTTATTTGACGTATTTTACAGATCAGTCTGTTCATATAAACAATTAGTGTTCTTCCAAAAAATCTAACTAATCTTATCGTCACCAAACAGATTTGAAAACTCTTACTAAGTTCTTTACTGCTGCCGCGGTTTTTTAGGAACTGTGCCGATGTCCTACACGGAGCCAGTAGTGTTGAGGGAAACCATTCATTATTTGAATGATTTAAAATCGGTACTCGATAATGTCGGCTCACTCATCGTTGAAACAACAATTGAGATCTTTTTGTAGAGAATGCATATCGCACACCCTTATTTGAGGATATCAGGATAATAATTCAGAGATTTCAGGATTTATGATGAGAGTATAAGGCTGTTGGCATTGGAATCAAGGACACAGGTAGAGATTTGGAAGACGGATGAAAAGAAGATGAGCTTGGAGAGCTGGGAAGGAGGAGTGGGAGATAAACTGATCAATCGATCGACTTGGAGAAATCTGATCTGATTTTGGTCAAGGGGTCGTGATGAGGGAGCATCAAAAACAGAACATTTCATTCTTGTTTTTTTCGTTAAATTGATTTAGCCACTGAACAACTACAACACATTTAATGAGGGCGGGGTTTGGAGCGTCGGCGACGCCTCTCATTTCTCAAACCGTCCCATTTCCGTTACGTAACGAAGAACGTGCGATGTGCCTGAAGCAAAGGCTGTAGCAAAAGCAGGGGTGTGTCGTGGCTCCAGGCACTTATCGCACATCAGGGATCGGGTGGAACTACGGGACGAGATTGCATGACTACACTTCCCAGAATCCCTGGATGAGCTAAAGCACAGAGCCGAGGCATGGCTGTTTTGGGGGTACGGTTTCTTTTGCGTGTTTTTCCATGTCATGGTTCGTATTTATCGCCGGTAAAGCGGAGCGGGACGTGTACAGAGGTTGTAAATAATTCATACTGTATAATGTAGTGATTTATTTATTTATTCTCTATTGCATGCACCTTTACATGCCACAAACAGTTATTTAAAGGTCTTTTGTCGATGGGTTACGGACTCACAGGTTAGATCTGAAAATGGTTTTGAAATTTTAATCGATCTGGAAAAGCTGAGTTTGATCCATAATCAATTTGATTTTATTTATCTCCAGCTCTGGAGGTCTGGATGAAACTTTGGAAGATGTGTGTGTGGGATTTGTAGAGGTTCCTAAATATTTAATTCCAACTCCCCGTTCGATTCGGAGATGAAAACAAACGAGTGCTGGAATGAAGAATTCCTTCCTGTCGGAAAACGATGCTGCTGTTGAATGTAAACCAATAACAAACCATTTTTTACCCGCTGGATGAACCCAACCTAGAGGGAGGGGGTCAGCTGGCGAGGGCGAGGTATAAACAGTATTAAAACGCAGCGCTGATCTAAAACACAGACTGCACCTTTAAATTCATCTCAACGTTCGGTAACTACCTATAAATAGCAACGTACTCTCAAATAAAGATGTATCGACTTATATTTTGGGGTCCTGCCTCATTTCTGGAAGTGTGTCCCTCATTTATTTTCTACATACAACCAGCTCTATAAGCATTTGCACCCGTGGTAATGTCACGCCCGAAATATGCAGGTAATCGAACCTTTAATTAGTGTCCCTAATTCCCAGATACTTTCATTCCAAGTTGTACAAGCTTTGTTCACACTGCAGGTGAAAAGAGGCCCCATGCGGGTTTTTCCACCTTGCCAATGTCTCGAGACCTAAGAGCATTGAAGGCTTTAATCGGAGAAGATAAACACTGCAGAAAGAACGTACAAAAGAAAGTTTGTTAGACAGAAACGACTACAGAACGTGTGTAAACTAAGGTCACCAGCTGCCAGCTCTGTGGAAACGAGGCAGGCAAAAGCCCAGAGGGATGGCACGTGGCATGCATGCCAGTCTGGTTAGTACAGTCTACACACACACACACACACACACACACACAATGCAGCAGATGCTCACAGGACAGAACAAACGCTCCAAAACACCGACTGCAGCACTGCATCGGAACCTAAACATGCTGCTAACGAGCAGACGCCCGATTTGGCCGCTGAACCTTCAGATCCAAACCACTAACATAAACATGGTTTGCATCGGGTGGATTTATTTCTGTATCTCTTTTTATTATGGAGCTTTGTCTCAGATCAGAATTATAAATCTCCAGATCCACAGCTCTAATTGAACAAACCTAGGGCAACAGTAGCAAGGAAAATCTCGAAATGTTAAAAAGAAGAAAGCTTGTTAGGACCAAGCCTTAAAAAAAAGAAAAGAAACCCGACCTGCTTATAGCCTAGATGATACATGTAAGAATGAAACTAAATTATATCAATAAAAAGTTTTCTTAATAGTTTAAATAAACAGAAACTAAATATAAAAATGAAAAGAGAGAACATATTTAAAGAAAATTTCACAATAATAGACTATAGTAAATTAAAGAGAATACAGTATTATGTAGAATATAATGAAATAGAGAATCTAAAACTAGTTAATAAGTCTACAGTGATAATTCAAATAAACAGAAGCTAAATATAAAAATGAAAAGAGAACATATCTAAAGACAATATCATAAATAAAATAACATATATATTATAATAAATGAAAGAGACTAAAATATTTTGAAAAGTATAATAGTAATAAAATAGAGAATCTAAAACTATAGAATATAAATTGGTATTATATATATAACAAATAAAAAATAAATGTATTAACATAGATAATATAAAACTAGGGAATATAAGATCATTTATATATAATAAATAAAATAATAAATACAATAAAATAGAGAAAATAAAAGTATAAAATATAAGACAATAGCAAATAAATAAACTAATAAATATGATAAAATACAGAATCTAAAATTATAGAATAAAAGATAATATTATCTATAATAAATACAATAATGTCCAGAATATGAGTGGTTCAGATAAGGACACTCAAGATGTAAACAAAGAAGCTGCTGATTGTCTCAAAGCCTAGACCTTAACATTCCTGTCTGTGTTTTATTAAATGGAGTAAGATTAAAGTTTGGGAAAAAAACTAATGAGAGAATGAAAGCACGTCCAGAAGGAACAGAGCTGGAATAAATTAAAAGTGAAATATTGATATATTTAGCTGTGGAAGCTTTTAGCTGGTATAATATGTCAGATATAACAGATACATGAGATCAGTCTCCACCATCCTCCATCCTCCTGAGGTGTGTGAGCTGAAATGATTCAGTTATTTCCATAATTAGATCATAATCTGCTACACTTCCAAAATAAACCCTGTAATCCGATACCGATAAATCCGGAAACCAGCAACGACTTCCGAAACAACAACAGAACCCATAAAACACAACACAACACAACAAACACAACAGACTACATTTCTCAGCAGCCTTCAGTGTATCCATCAGAGACATTATAAATTATAAAATCTTATAAAATCTTGTTTTATTTCTTGTTGCCCCATCGTTATCAACTAACCAGTTAGAGAATCTAAAACTATAGAATATAAAACAATATTATATATATATAATAAATAAAATAATAAATATCGGGAAATCTAAAACGAATTAATAGTGTGTTAAGTTCTTAAGGGCCTTTAAACATCCTTGCTAGCTTAGTCTCTTACCACCTAGCTTCTTGCTAGGCACTAGGCCAGTTGTTATCTCCTTAGCCTCTTGTTAGCCTTTAGCCTATCATTTCTTTAGCCCTTGCCTGCTACTATCTTGCTCCTTGTTAGCTCTAGCTTTCGTTGCCCCCTCGTTACACACTAGCTTGTTGCTAGTTTTCCTTTTGTTAGAATTTCACATCCAGCTAGGACCGTAGTCTTCTGTTTCTCCCTTTGTTAGCCAATTAGAACCTAGCTCCTTGTTGCTCCTTAGTGTCTTGTTGCTCCCTTCTAGCCACTAACTGGTGTTATCCCTTTAGCCTTTATTAGCGTTTAGCCCTTTTGTTACTCTTTAGCATGTTGTAAACCTTTAAAGCTCTTTGTTAGCAATTTAGTTGCTTTTAGCTTTTAGTCTATGTTAGGCTTTTAGCTTTTTTATTTTATTTAGCCTCTTGGTTAACCGTTTAACTTGTGTTTATCTTAGCCCCGTTACCTGAGCCTCCTGCCACAATTTATCCTTTACATCTCACTAGCCTGTTGTTGTCCTTAGCTCTCATTATCAGTAAGTAAACATTTTGCTAGTGTTAGCCTCTCATTAGCCACTAACTTCCTTGGTATATTTCTGATGCTAAAGGTCGTTGTGTGATTAGGAAGCTCTTCCTGTTTGATGTCGGTGTTCCCTGTGGATTTGTTTCTCCTCATCGACCTCACAGATCTGAAATTTATCATTTCAGCTAACGGAGATAAATCGAAGTGATTATGCAGATGGATCAGAGATCAGAGTGCCCCTGCATGGCTGAGTCCGTCCCGCCTGATCTGTAATGACCCTCTAATGATCACTAATGGGGGTGGGGGGGTCCTCCTGCACCTCAGCTCAGATAAACAGCATCATAAACATGAAGGTCGAACAAAAACCGAGGCTCGGTCCGTTCATCTGTGGAGCCTCAGCTGGGCAGAGTCAGACTGTACGCCTCATTTAGCATCATTAGCGTTAGCACGGCCTGAGAAAACTACACTCGTTACATAACTCAGGGACAGAATCCCCAAATTAACGTTAGAGCTGCATAGGGTCCGGACCCGAGAATCATCCCAGAGCTCAGAGATCTAAAAAATTATAGCAAAAAAGAGCAATAATAATACATACATAATACATAATCAATAATAACAGTATATAAATGAATATAAATATTATATAAAATCAATAATGTTATATAAAATTAATAATATGATACAACGTTAATATAAATAATATAAAATTCATATTAACGTTAAATTAAAGCAAAATGAATGTTATGATAAAGTCGATGTCAATATTACATAAATTCAATATGCATATTATAATAAAATTAAAATGAATATAAACAAATCAATATAAATAATTTATAAAACAAATATTAATATTATAGAAAATTGATATTAATATTATATAATAAATAATATTAATATTATATATGTGTATAAACAATAGTATCAATCCAATATTCATTTTGGATTTATTGTGATACTAAATTACAAATAATATACATATTGATTTTAATAATATAATATTCATTTTATATAATGTTAATATGACTCTTATAATATTTAAATTATTTTTGTGTAATATTATATATATATATATATATATATATATATATATATAAATATATATATAAATATATATACACATATATAATATTATATTAATATTCTAATATAATATTATATATGTGTGTATATATATATATATATATATATATATATATATTTATATATATATATATATAACACACACACCACACACACACACACAAACACACACACATATATATATATATATATAATATTACAATAAAAAAATGTAAATATTATAAGAGTCATATTACATTATATTAAATTATATTATATTATTAAAATCAATATGTATATTATTTGTAATTTAGTATCACAATAAATCCAAAATGAATATTGGATTGATGCTATTGTTTATACAGAGAGATTAAACAGATCAGAGAAGGCTTGTGATTTTCCTCTAAACTTGTACAGATAGAAGCACAGGCTTATCAATCAGTTTGGTTGGATTTGATGGAGTTCTCCCCTTTCTGCGTGTTTGTGGTAGAAAGCATTTCTGATTATAACATCAGTTCTGTCTTTACACATGACTCAGAACCAGATTTACACACGGAGATGGAAAAGAGAATCCAAATGAAAGTTTTATTGTTTTATCTCCAGAGCTTTTAGAGTGAGACTAAAAACAACGGCGAATCTCAGTTCAATAAAACTCTGCACTCTTTGTTTCATTACAAAATAAGAGCACGATTCGTGTGATGGATTTCAATAACCAGGGTCAATCTGACTTTATTTTAAAAGGCTTTTAGTTCTGAAAAAAGTTTTTCGTGTAAATTTGATTTAAACATAAAACTTGTATGTTTCACTCAGTTTGTGGTTTCAAAACAACAGTCTCTGTTTGCTTGGTGGAATCTTATATTATTATTAAATATTATGATTAATATTTTTATCTCTGCTTTACAAAAAGTGCCAACAGTGTAATAATTCAAATAATTTAATAAGATAAATGTTTTAAGATTTCATTGCAAAGCAGGTCTTAGAATTAGTATTTTCAAAGTTTATTTCATGTTATTGTTTAAAATTAAATTTATATTTTAATAAAAATGTAAAGAAACAGACTTTTTGGTTCTGATTTATAAAAAAAATATAGAAAAGCAACAGATTTCGAAAGAAAAGTAAAACACGGCATATTTTGCACGTTTTAATGCCCAGTAACTATATTGAGCAAATTTAACATACGATATGTTAAACATTTCAACTTTTTAATTTTAACTTTTTCAAAGCAAATATCAAAAGCAAATTTCGATTTTTGGTTTTTCAGCTTCAGCTTCTTCTTTGATGATGTTTAGCAGGTTCTCCTGTCCTGAGCAACACTCAATCCCAGCAACTGAGGGTTAAGAGGCCTCGCTCAAGAGTCTGGGGGTAAATAAAAGGTCAGATTTGTGAGCCGGGAGTTCCTCTGTGAGTCCGTAGGCGTCAGTCGGGCTTATTTTTGGCGCCGGGTGTGAAACTGTGATAAGAGCTTTAAATGAAAGTGGAAGGTTTTCTGTAGGAGGAACAGCAGCAGATCTGAAACTCAAACCACGAGCTGATTTAGTTCAGTGCTGTTTTTATTTTGTCTTTGTTTTTGAATGTTCGATGCGGGCGTATGCATCATCCTCATCGAGCCGTGCTGACCTTTGGTACATTCGTTTCTGAGCCGAGTGATGGATGGACACCGTCTGCATTCTGACACTGATGAAAGTCGTAACTAAAATGGCAGCACAGGCTATAAATCATGGCTCGGATCGCCCCTCTCATAATCCTGCCTCGTCGATGAAGCTGATGGCTAAAGCAGCCCGTGGTTCCCTAAGATCTGGGCCTCCTGACTCTCCAGGACTCGTCCGCTTGTTGCTCCTGGGACCTCCGGATGGTTGGTGTGAATACGAAGCAGGCCGGGCAGGAAGCTCAGCATAACAGATCAGGTCCTTTCAGATTCACTCTGTCCCGCATTGGAAGGGACCAAAACCATACTGCGCCGCCACCCACCCACTCACCCACTAACCCACCACTCACCCACCTCACTCACCACCCACCAACCCACTACACACCTAACCACTCCACCCAAAAACACACAACCACCCACCAACCCACCCAATCACTCAACCACCCACCCACCCAACTAACCCCCCACCCACCCACCACCCACCCACCCACTCACCCAATCACCCACTAACACACCCACGCACTCACTCATCATCACTCACCCACCACTCAACTTCACCCACTCACCCACCCGAGCTCACTCCACCACCACCTCAACCCACCCACTCAGCACCCAATCAGTCACCCACTCAGTCACCCACTCAGTCACCCACTCAGTCACCCACTCAGTCAACCCAACTCACTCACCATGACTGACTGATGTAATGCAGTCTGGTCCATCCCGGGTTGGAGCTGGAAATATGGAGGGCTTGACAAGAAACTAAATGGCCGTAGACCTGAACAGAAAGGAAAGAAGAAGGAAAGTGGTGTGGAACAGAGGAATTCTGTGATGTTTGACAGAGGGAAGGAGCCGTGCAAGAAGATCAAGAAAGCCGTGCGAAGGAAACGTCGGCGACGCCGTTGTTAGGAGAGGAAGGTTCGCAATAATGGCGGCGGCTAGCGCAGGACTACGTGCTCGAGGTGCTATAATGAACGATCTGATGAGTAGGAACGTCTGGAGGTTCTTACAGGAGCTGCAGATCCACCCGAAAGCTTCTGATACAGGACAAACATCTGAGCTTTTATTATTTGTTTAATAATTATTTTATTTACTATCAACATCTAATATTCTGTACATCAGATTAGATTCTACAAGACCTGAAGATCTTACCATCCAGATATAAATGATTAAAACTAAAGGGATAAATTAGATTCTGATTAATATCCTACACAATTTCAAGCAGAAAGGTCCAGGCCATTAAACGCTCCTTGTTCCGTTTCTCTATTTAAAAAAAATAATTTTAAATAAATTATGATTAAATAAACCACTCACAGGCTCAAAAACTGAACTGTGAAATGGATTTTATTATTTTTTTATTTTAACAATGGAGTAAACCATTTATTTTATTTGCCATGTTATTTATTCATGATGATTTATTTATACTTTGTATTTTGCTAAATGTGTTTCAGTGTACTGAGACTTATTTATTTATTTATTACTTTATTAGTTAAACGTATTTATTTATTTTTTATTTGCATTTATTGTATTATAATTTACATATTAAATGAAATTAATTTGATTTGTGTATTTGGTGTTTATCCAGTTATTCACTTTACGTTTTAATTGTTTATCTCAGTTTGTTGCATCACTGTGTGCCCTGATGCTCTAAACTGCTCCCGTTAGGGTGTTTTGCCCTGCGATGGAACGGCGCGCCCCCTACAGGGAGTGTTTGAATAGATTTCAGACCTAACGCTAACATAAGACTAACTCAGATCATTTAAAGTTTGTTTCTGGTGACTGTAGGAAAGTTTTGGTGTCAGTCATCACCCACTTTAATCTTTTTTCTGCTTTGATTCTGGGCTTTATTTATGAATTATTAAACCCGTTCCTTTCTCTCTCTGCATAATAAGAGCGCTCCGAAGTCGATCCTGCACTTTAATCACGTCCTTTCTTTCTCAGGGCATCTGGAGAGGATTGATCAGGTCTTATCGGTTCCTTAAACATCGGAGCAGACGTCGTTCATCTTGCCTTGTGTCTGAATCTAAATATTAGGCTCTCGTCAGCGCGGGCATGTCGGCCCCTCGTTACTCGTACCCTTTCATTAGCATAATGCCGTTATGTGAAAGGAGTATGGAGGGCAGAGTGGAGGAACGAGGCAGGATCCTCTGTCAGCCCTTCATTATCGTCTGATGAGAACAAAGCTCATGTCAGTTCTGTTTATTTTTATTTCTCGTCTAGCAACGTTCGATCTTATTTTGGGATTTAATGATCCTCTCTGGGACTGGAACTGTTCCCCCGGTTCGGGCCCTCGCGCCTCCTCACTCAGAACAGAGCCAGTTTTCTTCTGGTGGAGGATCCCGTGGAGGATCCGTGGCCTCGTTTCCGCACGGCAAAGCCACATAGCAGGCTCGGACACCGAGGAGCTTATGACGGGGGCTGTTCAGTGGCTGTTTAGGTTCAACCAGGTACGCATCTCCACCCAAAAACTCATTTCAACGAGACCGCCTGATGGATGCTGAGTGCAGAAGAGGCTGCTTTAGTGCTTTATAGTGATGGTACTCGGGCTTAAGCATGAGACTTTACACCCAGGTCCAGGAGCAGGAAATGAAATTTATTTTTACTCTCACCCCTCTGAATGTCTTTGTTCTGTTCATTCAGATCACAGTTTCTGAGGTGCTAAATACCACAGACAGCTCGCCTCGGGAAACGCCACCCCCGATTAATAAAACAAGTGCCGGCCCAGGTGAGGAGCACATCTTCCTCACCTGCAACAAGGACAGATGAAGGTCAGAGGTCACGTCCCAATCCTCAGGGAGAATCAGGATGACGGAATTACAGTTGCGACCCCGAAGCTCGGCCCCAAATCTTGATCAGAGTCAAATCAGTCTGATGAAAAGAGCAAAGGCACGGGGTCAGAAGATCCTCCGAGCAAAAGGGGTAGAGAGCACCGAGTAAAAGAGAAATAATGCTCTGCTTTATCTCTAATAAAAATCCACAGACTGAAAACAAAAAAATAATTATATATTTATATTTAAAAATATATATATTTAAAAATAATTATATATATATATATATATATATATGAAATTTATTAAATAAAATATGAATTACAAAAAATTAAAAAATAATGAAAGACCTTCAATTTCAGTCTATGCTTCCTAGGACAAAATAATAAAAACATTATTAATAATAATAATAATAATAATAATAATAATAATAATAAAAGCAATAATAATAATAATAATAATAATAATAATAATAAACAATTTATTTTAATTTATAAATTGTTTAATAAAAATACACCAAATTCACAAAATACACAAATGTATATCAATATATTAAATATTAATTATTAAATAATAATAATAATAATTAATAATTATTATTATTATTATTATTATTATTATTATTATTATCATCATCATCATTATTAATATTAGCATCATAATCAAAATAATCTTTATATAGGGATATATTAGGGATGGGCTATACTGCTTCAGGAAATCAGCTGGATACAGCAGAAACCAATTCCAGCTTTAACCATCATCAGCTGTTTTGGGTTAGGATCCAGGCATGGGTTAGGACACAAATATAACAAGCCAACTTGCACTTGTAGCTCTATGTCGCCCCCTCTGGTTCAACTGTGCTTAGCTCAAATATACTCAAATACAACTGCTTCAGTATTATTATTAATATTATTATTATTAATGATACACATTAGACGTGATAAAATAATTACATCATGTTTGCCTGTTCAGAACTTCCCACAGCTGGATAAGCAGCTTTACTCATAGGATTACACCATCACTGACCCAAAGTCAGATTAGTTCCTGTCCTGTTCCTGTCCCTGCTTATGGATTCGAGCCTCCAGGGACAAAATCAGCAATAAATCAACACTGTTTGTCTTAAGCGTCCCGATCCAAGCGAGCTCTGGAGAAAATGCTGATGCCTGTGCACAGATACAATCCATATGCCTCAACCTGATGGATCGACTCCTCCCAGGTCAGGGGGACTCGCTTTCTGTCCTTATTATGACCTGTAACGGGAGAAAATATCAGAAACAAAAAACAAATGCAACAAAAACATAAGTCTGTGCAGTCAAATAGAACGTTTTTAGGACAAGAAGTAAAATGTGTCCTTATTTTAACGCTTTTAATGAACCACTAGTTCTAGTGATGATTCAGATGGCTGACGTTGTAGCGCATATTTATTTATTTATTTATTTATGAGAGCTTATTTTGAAAAGAAACCTGCCCCAATATCTTGCAACCTTGTAGATAAATCTCGATTCTGTTATGAAGCAGCTTTAACTTTGAGAAAATAAATGTCTTCCATGGTATAGAAGCAGAAGCAGCTCAGCAGCAGATTGACCTCAATCAGACGTCTGATTATATTTCTGCATATTCCATAATTCTAAGCTTTGTCTTTCTCTCCGTCTCTAATCTCTAGTCGTGTGTACAAAGGACAAAGCGAGATCTATTTCTGCAGCTCCGGCTAATCTTCAATCCTCCTCTTTCAGAGCGATGTTTCCCACAGAACGGTGAGCCGAGTCTGAGAGCTGAGAGCATATGAGACCGAACAAAACCCAAAAATAGAGATGGGAAAACTTTAAAGCGCTTAATTGAGTTGGAACAGAAATGAAATGTGTGACTGGCATTTATTTTTGGATCCAAAACATTTCTAGTATCACACCTCCAGTTCTAGCATTGCAGTGTTCCCTGAGGATGCAGCGTTCCAGGGACGTTCCACGTTTGCGCCAAACAGGTCCATCAAATCAAATATAGATCCATGCGTGGAAACCTCAGATGATTTCATAGAGTTGGAACCAAAATGTATGATTGGGACTCGATGAGTTCAGAGCCAGAACGTGACTGAAGGTAAAGAACATCATGTCCTGTGAGACGGACTGCCACATTCTCAGAAAGCAAAAACCAGACCTCCATCGGCTGGAGCTCCATCAAGTTCTGGATAAAACTTCAACCTCGTTTCTGATCTGAACTGGTTGGGTTTAATCTGATGGTCTGGACTGAAGGATCTGTGCAGTCAGGCCATCATTTATCCTGCCTAGAAGATGCCAACCTGTCAGGTTCCTGCTCATCACACTGGCATCTGCTGCTCCAGATCCATCCTGTTTATCTTCATCCTGCCAGACCGGAAATCGATCACAATCCAAACGCCACACCTGATAGAAAAAACAATCCATCTTGAACCTAAAGGTTCCTACATGTTCTTCATCTTGTTCTTCTGCACAATCTTTTAAACATTGAGCTAAATCATTCTTCTAAACCTTTTTCTAAACATTCTTCTAAATGTTCTTCTAAACATTACTAGTCAAATTCTTCTGTAGGTTCTTTATGTCCTTTTTCGTGTTCTTGTAAACGTTCTAAATGCTCTTCTAAATGTTCTTCATCACATTCTTCATTATGTTTCTTCGAAACGTTCTTCTGCATGTTCTCTTTCACATTCTTCTTGTTCTTCAAATTCTTCTACACATTCTCCAAGCATGTTCTTCTAGACTTCAACGTTCTTCTGAACTTTCTTCTACAAGTCCTTCATCTTGTTCTTCTTCACATTCATCTTCAAAGTCAGGTTTGTTTCTATATCTCTTTTTACAATAGAGCTTTGTCTCAAAGCAGCTTTACAATTTTAGATTATCTTCTAATATTTAAGCTCAATCCCTTGAGCAAACCTAGGGTGACAGTGGCAAGGCAAAACTCCAATATACTGATACAACATATGTAAGAATTAACCTTAAAAAATGATCTAATTAATAAGAAAACGTCTTCACATTTGTGGTCATGTTCTTTGTTTTGTTCTTCATCAGATTCTAATAATAAGATTGTGTTTCCTCTTCCTTGTCATAAACAAACCTTGCCAGAAGTGGGATATGAACCCTTGCTGCTCAGTTGGTAGCACATTAGTTCCACTGTTGAGCATCCCTGGTTTGTGACCCACCTCAGACAAGGTGCAGTTTATCTGTCGGTTTCATAAGGAGTGAGGTTTTCCCTCACTCCCATCTCTAGTCACATTCAGAAGTGTCTTAACAATCACTGAGTAAATATTTAATCAAACTTCTTTTTTTGCATATCTGTAGTTATTAGTTATTCGCACTATTTTTCAAAGAAAAAAGTCCCTCAGTGATGCTCGTCATGCTTTAACTCTGTGCTGCACAAACATAAATCAGGATTAGGCACAGTAAAAAGACGATAAAAGATTACAAAGGATTATAAATACCTTTGTCCGAGGTCATACATTTAGCATTAAAGCTTGTGACAGGTTTAGTACTGATTAGTAATGGACGGCGTTTCGGAGTTCGTCTATCCACTGAACCTCAGCGCTGACAATCTTCACCCACAAGCTGGAGCAGGGCTTTAACGAGGATTAATTAACATGCTCGCATCAATAACTCAGTCACCGAGCGCTTCACTCTGACACTTTCATTTCTCTCCATAATGAGGACCATGTGTGGAAATTCGACATGTTCTCTGACCTTCATCTGAAAACCGTTCAGCTCTCTGACCTGCGTTTGGTTAGAACAACACATTTAGGATTATATTTTAGTTTCATTAATCATTAAGGTAGAGAACCCTGGAATAAAAATAGTACAGGGTATAGATTAGTAATTATGAACCAAGTTCTTCTTCTTCTTCTTTCGGTTTCTCCCTTTATCAGGGGTCACCACAGCGAGTTAAACGTTTCCACCTCACCCTGTCCTCCACGTCCTCTACTCTCACCCCAACTCCCTGCATATCTTCATTTACCACAACCAAATAACTCCTCTTTGGTCTTCCTCTCCGTCTCTTGCCTGGCAGTCCATCTCCAACATCCTCCTACCAATATATCCACTATCCCTCCTCGGCACATGTCCAAACCATCTCAGTCTTCCCTCTCGAATTTTGCCTCCCAATTTTCCAACCTGTGCTGTCCCTCTGATGATCTCATTCCTAATCCTGTCCACCCTAGACACTCCTAAAGAGAACCTCAACATCTTAAGTTCTGCCACCTCCAGCTCTGGTTCCTGTCTCTTTGTCAGTGCCACTGTCTCTAACCCATACAACAAGGCTGGTCTCACTACTCTCTTATAAATCTTTCCTTTCACTTTTGCTGCGACCCTTTTGTCACACAGCACTCCTGACACTTTTCTCCACCTACCTCATTCTGCCTGTACTCTCTTCTTAATCTCCTTTCCACGCTCCCCATTTCCTTGGACAGTTGATCCCAAGTACCTGAACTCCTGGACCTTTGTGACCACTGATCCCTGTAGCCTGACTGTTCCACCTGCCTCCCTTTCATTTACACACATGTATTCTGTCTTATTACAGTTGACTTTCATTCCTCTCCTTTCCAGATTATACCTCCACCTCTCCAAGTTCTCTTCTACCTGCTCCCTGTTCTCACTACAGATCACAATGTCGTCTGCAAACATCATAGTCCACGGCGATTCCTGTCTGACCTCATCTGTTAGTCTGTCCATCACTCCATAAGAAGGGACTCAGGGCCGATCCATGATGCAGCCCCACCTCTTCCTTGAAGCTATCTGTCACTCCTACAGCACATCTTACCGCTGTCATGCTGTTCTCATACATGTCCTGCACCAATCTAATGTACTTTTCAGCCACTCGAGACTTCCTCATACACCACCACAGTTCCTCCCTTGGCACCCTGTCATAAGCTTTCTCCAAATCCACTAAGACGCAGTGTAGCTCTTTCTGACCTTCTCTATACTTCTCCATCAGCAGTCTCAAAGCAAAAATCGCATCCATGGTGCTCTTCCTTGGCATGAAACCATACTGTTGTTCACACACTGTCACCTCCTGTCTGAGCCTAGCTTCCACAACTCTCTCCCAAATCTTCATTGTGTGGCTCATCAACTTTATGCCCCTGTAAGAGCCACAACTCTGTACATCACCCTTCTGCTTAAAAATCAGTACAAGTAAACTTTTTCCTCCATTCCTCCGGCATACTCTGCATCCTTTTTGCCTGTCCAGAAGACAACACCCAGTACCTTTGTGTACCTGTCTGTCTAATTTACTGTTTGCTGCTACTACCCAGTCGTCTGGGAGCTCTTTCCTATCACCCAAAAAAGCTTTCTCAGCTCCTCTCTGAACTCCTACAACATTCTTCCTTCTCAACTTCCACCATTTGGTCCTCTGCTCTGCCTTTGTCCTCTTCCTCTTCCTAACCACCAGAGCCATCCTGCACACCACTATCCGATGCTGCCTAGCTACACTCTCCCCTGCCATTACCTTACAATCACCAATCTCTTTTAAGCAACCTCTTCTACATAGGATGTAGTCTACCTGTGTGCTCCTCCCTCCACTCTTATAAGTCACCCTATGCTCCTCCTTCTTTTGGAAATATGTGTTAACCACAGCCATTTCCATCCTCTTTGCAAAATCCACCACCATCAGTCCTTCTGGGTTCCTATACTTAACACCAAACCTGCCCATCACTTCCTCATCTCCTTTATTACCTTCACCAACATGACCATTGAAATCTGCAACAATCACCAGTCTCTCCTCCCTGGGAATGCTCTCAACCACTTCATCCAACTCCCGCCAGTATCTCTCTTTCTCCTCTAATTCACAGCCAACCTGTGGTGCATAGCAACTAACAACATTCACCATTACACCCTCAATTTCCAGCTTCAGACATATTATCCTATCTGACACCCTTTTCACCTCAATGACATTCTTTACATAGTCCTCCTTCAGGACCACACCAACTCCATTTCTCTTCCTATCCACACCATGGTAGAACAGTTTAAACCCTGCACCAATGCATCGAGCCTTGCTACCCTTCCACTTTGTCTCCTGCACACACAAAACATCGACCTTTCTCCTCTGCATCATATCAGCCAGCTCTCTACCTTTCCCTGTCATCGTCCCTACATTTAGGGTTGCTACCCTCAGTGCTATATTCTGGCCCCTCCTGATTTCTCTCTGTCTCCTCACATGCTTCCCTCCTCTTCGTCTTTGGCAAACAGTAGTCCAATTTCCGCTGGTACCCTGTTTGCTACCAGTACCAGTGGTGGTCGTTGTTAACCCGGGCCGCGACCGATCCGGTATGGTGAAATAATTATAAACTCGCATACTAGATTTGACAAATGTTTTACACCGGATGCCCTTCCTGACGCAACCCTCACCATTTATCAGGGCTTGGGACCGGCACTAGAAATACCCTGCCTGAGCAATCTAGCGGCTGGTTTTGAACCAAGTTAATATAAATTAATATAATTCACAAGAATTAACCATGATCTGTTAAGGAAAGGTGCCAAAACTTATTCATAATCATATATAATCATATTCAAATATTTTTTTATCATATTTATTAATGATAATATGAAGATGAAATGAAATAAACATTTGTATTAATTTTACTTTTTATATTTATTTCAATGCAGCATGGTGGCATTTGTGGATTTTGCATGTTCTCCCCTGGGGGTGTGTGCCCTGCAGTGGACTGGCACACTCTGTTCTTGGTTTTCGAGCTGGTCTCACCCACACACGTCTCTGATTTTGGGATGCAACCTGATGAGACACAGCGCCCCCCTGAGGTTCGTTATTGGTTTCTGCCAGATCAGGTTGCCTCTTTGGTTTCATGCTGGGCCGAACCATGTAGAAGAAGCGGGGGACATGGAGGCTGCTTATTGTACGGCAGGCATCCATCCTAAACCCAAATCCCGTGTCTCACTTGGTTCCTCTTCTGATATTTATATTAATTAATTTACTAAACCCTCCTCAAATGTTTTTTTTTATTAAATTTACCAATTTGTAACACTTCTGCACATTTAAAGTCAAACTGGACTAATATTAACATGGTGAGTGGACAAGTTTTTCCCAGATGATGCACCAGTGTAACTCCCTCTGCCCCGTTTAATAAAGCTTTATTACATTCTGGTTTCTAAATGTTTGGTATTTACCGTTTGGTCCTGCAGTCGTTTCCATTTTGCTCTCAGCGGGTGATGAATAACCGATGAGATGAAGCTCGGTCAGCTTCAGTTCTGGATAAGTGATGAAACAGGAACAGTTGGAAGCTCGCTCTCTCTCTCTCAGGTGGTGGAGCCTGGGTAGAGACGGATGGGTCCACGGCTAAATTGGGTGTGAAGGGCGACGGGAGAATAAAGAGGAGAGAAAGGGGCGACAAGAACACGAGACGAGAAAGGAGACGAGAGAAGTTTCACCTGTCTAACTGCTCAAGAAACTCAGAGATCAGGAAGGACACGGAGACCCGAGAGAGAATGAGAGAGAGAGAACAGAGCGCGAGAAATGAAACAGAAACGAGAGAGAACTAAAAGCAAACTGCCAGAATTATAAAAATAATTCTACAAATATCAAGAGAGAGAACTGAGAGAGAGATTAAATAATTGAGAGAGTTAGAGAGTTAATTTAGAGAAAACTGAAAAAAATTGAGGAAGAAATAAGAGAAAATCGAGAAAGAATTGAGAGAGAATTTAAAGAGAACTAAAAGAGAACAGAGAGAATTTAGAGAGAATTTGTAGTCAAGAGAGAACAGGGAATTTATTTAAAAAATAATTTTACAAATATCAAGAAAGGACTTGGAGAGAACTGAGAGAGAATTTAAAAATAATTCTACATATATCTAAACAATTTTTTTCTCCAAAACATAAACACTTACCTTAAATAATGATTTTTTTACTTTTACCTTTATTTTTGTTATGCTTGACTTGATCAACATTAAATATTGTGTTTCAGCTTTATAAACTACAAAATATTGTTCTTTTTTTAAAGAAAAATGTAAATAATATTGCATGCTCTTATAGATTTAAATTCATGACACTGCATGATGAATAAAATTTTTTTTTTAAATAAAACCGTTTCAATACTGTTCCTTAATTTTAACACTTAATATTACATCCTAAAACATTTTTAATATATTAATATTACAAATGACTACAAAACTCAAAATAAACATAAGAAGGCCGAATAATAATGAAAGAAATGAAAGCACTATGTTAGTGAATTGTGGGGGTTTTTTTTGTCTCTTATTAAAACTACTAAGCTTATTAATGCAATAATAAATTAGAAATTTAGTCAGGGTTCCACACCTTGCTAATATGCTGTAGGTCCTCCCGGTGCCCCCAGGTTCTGCCCTGTCGAGGCCTGGACTCCACACGACCTCTGAAGGTGCCCCACGGACCAACCCTTTAGCAGCAGGCAGCAGTTTAGCAGCAAGTCTTGTAAGATGTGACGTGGAACCTCTATGGATTGGACTTGTTGTTCCAGTATGTCCCACAGATGCTTGAACTGAGATCTGGGGAATTTGGAGACCAGAGCAGCACCCTGAACTCTGTAATGTTCCCCAAACCAGTCTTGGTCTGCAATAATGTTCTTCTTCAGTTCTTTTGGCAGTGGGTTTAAACTTTCGGCTGATGGGTTCAGATAGAAAATGTTCAAATTTGTGTAAAACAAAACATCTGAATGTCTGAACATGCTCAGGTTAGCTGAGGCGAGTGATTCCTCAATTCTCCTCGACGTGAGACGAATTAAACTCGTTTCTATCTGTAACTGAATCTGGGTGAGTGAGAATCTCTCTCTCCCTCTCCCTCTGTTTTTTGTGTATAAGCCATAACTGACATCTTGCACCTCCAACCTGGGAAAGTAAACAACACACACACACACACACATACACACACACACACACACACACACACACACACACACACACACATACACACATACACACACAGTCCGGACCTTTACATGGACCTAATGCTGACCATAATGGCCATCATGATGAGGATAGGCAGCAGGATAAGCCTCCCTGCCACACTGCAAACTCTGGCTCTGAACACCACCACCTTCAAAACCCAGGTGCATGCTGGGTAATATTTGCAGTCTGTAAGTAGGACAGAAGCTCAGAAAGTTCAGTCGCTGCAGGTTCGAGTTTTTTGAAGGTGGCTTGATCTTCAGGTTGGTTTTTTAATGGATTCAGAGCACGCCAAAGATCAGACGGAATTAAAGCAGCTGCATCATCAGATGAGAAACGCTAACGGAGCAGAAAGAGTCCAGCTCGAACAAAGAATCAGGGAATCGTGTTAAGAAATGTGTCCTTATAAATGTGGTGAAAAATGATTCAATATTTTATACTGATCTCTACACTGATGTTTGTTATATCATTTACATAAAACAATCAGTGAACAAATCATTAAACTTCAAAAATCACATAAATGGACAAATCTTTTAACTCCTTTACCGGAAGGAAAAAGAATCATTTAAGAGTAAATCGGAGAAAGAACGATTTAACTAAACATATCACCTAAACAAACAAACCTAACCGAATCATTTAACAGCGTGAAAGAATTGTTTAACTAAACATATCATTTGACTCAATGACTCATTCAGACTGACCAGTAAAACAGGGAGGTGGAATGTGAATCACAATGAATCGAAATCAAACAATCAAATTAATTAGCTGTCCTAATCATTTCATGATCTTTGAAAGAATCATATAACAAAATGAATCACAGGATACAAACTAGTTAAAGAATCAAATAACTAAACAAATCTGAGAAAGAATCATTTAGCTAAAAAAATCTGTGGATTAATTTTTTAGCTAAACAAATCAAAGTAAGTCCAAGAAGTTGAATCTGTTCATCTGGACATAGATTTTGTTGGAGAAACGTTTCGTCACTCATCCAAGTGACTTCTTCAGTCTCAGCAGTTGGAAAACCTCCCCAATCTTATATACAGCACCTTTGCATAAGACTGGTACCATCACCATTGCATAACAATGGGACCGGTGATCAGTTTAATATGCAGATTGACATAGCCATTAACGACAATGGCCACGTGTGCCATTCACACAGGATTGGGGAAGGGCTGCGATGGCTCCATTGTAAGATGGTGAGAGGTGTACTCTGAGTCCCCCTCCTCGGTTCAGGGATGGACGTTCCCTTTTTACAGAAATGGCTTCTTTTACTCTGCGTTCAAACCATCGTTTCTCCCTATCAAGCACGTCTTCATCCTTGAAAGAGTGGCCACTGGCCTGTAGGTGGGTGTAAACCGCAGAGTCCTGACCTGATGAGGTAGCTCTTCTATGTTGTGCCATCCGTTTCACCAAGTGGCTGTTTGGTTTCCCAGATGTACAATTCCTGGCAATCCTCCCGGCACTTTAAACAGCGTACACTAAACATTACTCTGTTTGTGCTGGGGGACCTGATCCTTGGGGTGGACCAGGTTTCTGGCCGTAGCGTGTTTTTGGGGTTTGAAAGCCACTGAGACGCGGGTGTTTGGCCAAAATATGCGTCTCAAATTGTTCCGATTGTTCCTGCCACATATGGGAATCACCACCACGGTTTACGCTTAGACTGCGGTTGTTGTTCTCCTCTTGTCCGATTCTGCTGGAGCACTGTTTGGGCTTCTTTACCGGCTTTGACAAAGGCCCAGTTCGGATAACCACATTTGCCCAGGGCCTGCTTAATGTGAGATTTCTCTCCATCCTTGGCCGGCTGTGTCAGTGGGGACGCTGTCTTGCTCGGGTGGTACAGTGTCCTGATAACTCCTAGTTTGTGCTCCAGGTGGATGAGAGGAAGAGTCAAACCTTAAGTACTGATCCGTATGTGTTGGCTTACGGTAAACATCGACTTTCAATCGTCCCCCATCTCCAATCACAACCTCACAATCCAAGAAGGCTAACCTGCCGTTCTTCACATCCTCCCTGGTGAACTTAATGTGTTTGTCCACTGAGTTGATGTGGTCGGTGAAATGTGGCACTTCCTGAGATTTCATTTTAACCCAGGTGTCATCCACATATCTGAACCAATGACTGGGTGGTGTTCCTGAATAGGATCTTAGTGCCTTCCTTCCACTTCTTCCATATACAGGTTGGCCACGATAGGTGAAACTGGGGAGCCCATGGCGCACCCATGTTTCTGCCTATAGTACTGCTCTCTGTATGTGAAATAGGTGGATTGAAGACACATTATGCAACGTGCTGTATATAAGATTGGGGAAGTTTTCCGGCTGCTTAGACTGAAGAAGTCACTTGGATGAGTGACGAAACGTTTCTCCAACAAAATCTATGTACAGATGAACAGATTCAACTTCTTGGATTTTCTTACCTGGATCATTGAGCATGCATCAAGACGTTTTAAATCAAAGTACGAATCATATAACTAAATGAATTCAGGTAAGAATCATTTAAGTACACGAATCAGTGATACAATTATTAACTAAACGGAAGACTTAAGAAAACAAATCATTTAAGGGACCTATGGTAACCACAGTGCCACCACAGTGCCACCAGAGTGCCCAGGCATTATGAGATAAATTATATACAATAAATATATTACACGAGCAGAAAAACATATGCTAACATATACAATGGGCAGCAAGAGATGGAAACATTTCCTCCAATTCCATTAAAGGTGTAAGAAATGCATTTCAGAGCAGGAACCCGATACAGGAAGCTGATGTCACATGGGAACGTTCAGGAGCCTCTAACAGTGAATGGTTACTACAGATTGCATCAGTGTTGGAACTTCATCAGATCATCTCCAGCACACGGAGAAACTAAAACAAACTCATAAAGCAGATGAGAAACTCAGGAGGCTGTGCTTCAGGCTAACATTGATTTATCCTGGAATGAGCTGCTGCTTTAAAACTCCATTATTGTCTCATGACCTTCAGGGTGCCCCCATAACAGGGCTCTGCTTCCTTACAAGTCTGGGCCGGCTCCAGCCCCCCGTGGGACGACATACAGAACCCAAAATCACCAGAATCACTACTGGAGGGGAAACTGCTGAGGAGAAGAAATATCAGAGCTTCACAAATCAGGGTTTTATGACGGAGGAGCAAAGCCTGAGAGCTGGAGCAGTGTAAAACAAAGACATTGGACCCTCGAGCAGTGGAAGCAGCCTTCAAAGATCTGCTCAATCTGGGTTTTCCCACATATTTGCCACCGTTCAACTGTAACTGTGGGGATTCATCCAGAGGAGCATCTCTCCATTTCCTTCCTTTAATCTGTTATTTATATCTTTAATCATTCTGAACTTATTTATTTCCTTTATTCTACTTATTTTCCCTTACCTTTTTGTCTTTTTTCTTTCCTTTTCCATATCCATTCTTTCTCTCTCAGTATTCTCTTTAGCCTTTCGTTCTTGTTTCGCTTTCCTTTCTTTAATCTGACATTTATTTCTTTAATCATTCTTATTTCTTGCTTTCTGATCTTTCGGCTGCCCTTTATTCAGTGTTTTCTTTCTTCATTCCTTAGTTATTTTTCCCTTACCTTATTGTCTTTTATTTCGTTCTCTGTATTCGCTTTAGATGATTGTTCTTTCTTTTCTTTTTTTTATTGGACGGCAGGACTCTGCACCGACCGTGAAGCGTGGTGGAGGAGGAATAATGCAATAATGAAACTGAAAGTAAAATCCGAGCTCATCAGCATCACCCTGATCACTGAGGTTCTTATATCTGGTAGGAACCTCCGCTTGGCCCCGCACAAGGTGGTGGAACATCTGACGCCCCTCGTACCTCAGTCATGAGATGATGATTGGCTCCGCCCTGCTCCGTCACGTTCCTGCTACACGAGAGCTTCAGCTCTTAGCCATGTCAAGATTTCACCAAAAGTTCTTTTATCCTCCTGAGAGCGCAGAAATAAAATAAAAAAAAGACCCGAGCTGTTTGAAAAGCATCCGAAACATTAAGTGTGACAACAGCGCCCCCTACAGCACCGACTCACAGGAGAAGTGATTGTACAGGTACATCAGTTTAACTTCAACCAAAAACACCAACATATTAACGCGATTATATTTTAACTTCATATCCCCTAACCCAGTGCTTCTCATCCTGGTCCTTTTCTTGCTGCCAGCACACCTGATCCAGCGACTCAGCTCATCAACCAGCCCAACATGGAGGTAAAGTGGGTGTGTTTAAACAGGAGCCTTAGTCAGTAAGTCTGCCTAATATTTAAGGATTTCATTTTATTTTAGTGATTAAAATTGTTTTATTGCTGTTTATTGCTGTTTGTCATGGTCTTAAAACTTTAGGATCAAATCACTAAAGTGTCAAAACTATTTTATTTAACATTTTATCTGATTAACCTACTTTTTTAAGTGGTACTTAAAGTATTTTATGTGCCTGACCATGGCTTTTATGTGAGTTTATGTAAATGAATCAAATTATTACTATATTTCTATAAAATACAAACAGAAGCTACCATTTTAAAAGCCGTTTTGTTTTGCTGTCCAGATTTTACCAAAAAAACAATATTTTTATCCTCCTGAAACAAAGAAAAACAGAAATAAAAGAAAGATTAAGCTTCACGTTTTAACAGGCCAAATAATGCAAGTTAAATCAACAGCGCCCCCTACAGCACCAACTCATATGAAAAGAAAAAAAATTAGGAAGGCACTCAAGGCTTTCTTCCTTTCGTTCTTTCCTTCTTTCATATTCATGGCTTTTATTTTCTAATAAATATAGCTGAGTGTATTTTATCACACAGCATTAAAATATTTGGATTCTAAAGCATTTTAAACATTCGATTCCGATCTAAATCTTTAGAGGAAAACAAATCAGTCACTGTGTTTATAAAACCAGTGGATTTATTAAAGTGTAGTGTTTGTATGAATAAAAAAGTTTATAAATGTGTATAACAATTATTCTAATCTTTAAATAAAATCACACATAATAATGCGTAACCTCACAGATGTCTATTCGTACAAAAGTATTAGGACGCTCCTTCCCTCTGCTGGATTGCTTTTATCCATCATTGGAGCATCAGCAGCAGAAATCATACGGTTTAGTTCAGCATTTCTATAAACCAATTGTAAACTTTTGAGCTGAAGGCACATTGGGTCAGAGTTCATCATTTTTCTGTCTGCGCTGATCCTCAGGCCTGCGGGGGCACTGACAGGCGGCTGCGGGATCAGACGGCTGCTTCACATGCTCCATGTCAGGATGGACCGAGGGGTCGCCCAGCTGCAGATCTGCATACGCCTGCAACCCAAAACCAGAGACCAACATAACCACAAGGTTATACTGAGCCAGAGTCCAAGGACCAGAGTCTAATATAACCCCACAAACAGGAGCCAAAGTTACACCCTTATAGTCAGTGTGTGTGTGTGTGTGTGTGTGTGTGTGTGTGTGTGTGTGTGTGTTACCTTCAGCACCATGTAATAGTAACAGTAGAGTCGGTGAGGTTGGAGGAGTTCTCTCACCGCGGCCTGACCCTCCCTTGCCATCTTCTCCACCTCACTGTCATTCTCCTACACACACACACACACACACACACACACACACACACACACACACACACACACACACACACACACACACACACACACACACACACACACACACACACACACACACACACACACCGCCTGTGGTAATGATCAAGAGCTATGTAAGACGTGGTTTACAGGACGCTGTGCTGGTGAAGGTTGGATGGAGGTCTCACCTGTGCCCACTGGATGTTTTGGATGAGGTCAGAGAGGGAGCGTTCGATGGGGATGAAATGCTGGTTAGGAACAAGGTGAGAGTAAAAATGTTCATAATAAGGAGAGTCCTGCTTCATCACCACACTGTCCCCCAACATCAGGTACGGAAACCTGTAGGCTGCTACTGTACCGTCTACGTTCACCTGGTACTTATACTACACACACACACACACACACACACACACACACCACAGAGAGAGAGGGTGGGTTCACTTACTTATGCATATTTACTTTCTTTCTTTCTTCCTTTTATATAAAGCAATGTCGGATTGTGTCTCAATACTTTCGGCCAAATGTGGGTTACTCCATGCCTGTGTGTGTGTCAGTAGATGTAATACCAGTCACTGACTGACTCTCACTGAGGGCTCTGCGATGACAGCATCAATTTCAGTTCCAGTTTGGATTTTGTTGGTTGGGATTTGAATCTGAACTTTCCCCTCAATGCATTTCTATGATTTTTCATTTTTAAACTTAAATCTATTAAAAATGATAAATGGGATTGACTCCAAAAGTCACAGCGCCCCCCACAGAGGGATGGTCTACGTACCGGTGCTTGAACCGGGTCTGTACGTTACACGGGTCGGCCTGGATTAATCACAGAAATGTGTGGAAGAAGAAGAAAATGGAGAATAATGTACATAGCTTTAAGCCCTCTATTCTTTCTTTCTTTATTCATTTCATGATTTCTTTCCTTCGTTAGCATTCGTGGCTTTCTTTCTTTATTTTGGGCTGTCATTCTTTTTCAGTATTCTCTTTAGCCGTTCTTTTTCTTTCTTTATTTTATTTTCTTTCTTTTTCAGGATTCTCTTTGGCTCTTTGGCTATTCTGAGGAAGCGGAATAACATACAGAGCTGTTCGAGCACTCTGTAATAACCTCTTGCTACCACCAAGGTATGCAGAAGAGCATCTCTGAGCCACAACACGTCTAACCTTGAAGCAGATGGGCTACAGCAGCAGTGCTCAGCTCAGAACAGGCGACCGGGGCTACGATTCAGACGGCTCACCAAAAAGTCCTGATCTGACGAGTCCCGATGTCTGAATTCAGAAATGCAGAATTTGGCATAAACAAATGAAAATGAGAGCATGGAGCCATCCCGATTTGTACCCATGGTTCAGGCTGCTGGGGGTATAAGGGCCGGGGGTATTTTCTTGGCACACTTTACGCCCCTTAATACCAGCTGCTCATTTACCTTAAAGAATTCGAAGAAGCCGACGAGCGGCGCTTTGCCCAGATCTGCCTCTCTGTCTCTGAAGAAGAAGAAGGCGGTGATTCCTGCGTCCAGCAAATCCGGGTGTTTCTTGGACATGGAGACGAGGTTCAGTCTCTCCTCACAGCTGTCCCTCCCTCTGAAAAAGGCCCGGGCCGTCTTGTTACCCCACGCCGGACCTGCAGGAGGCAGCCTCGGGGTCAGTACTCAGTGCAGGAGTGTAAAATAGAAACGCGGCGTAACCAGGGACAGACTGAGACCTGTGTTCCCCTGGACGGACAGCAGGTCGTTGGACACGCCCCTCATGGCCTCCAAGGTGGAGTGTGTGATGTCATAGGTGGGCAGGATGATGTCACGCGTGTCGGTCGAGCCGCACCAGGAGATGATGGGAAGCGGTCCGGGAATGTCTGTCACTTTGCGGGTCTCTAACGGCCAGTCTCCGACATTCAGGAAAAACTCGACGTCGGGAAGCTGCACCTGAAACGAGGGGAAACGGACCAAGGTCAGAGCGCGGGGAGGGGTGAACCGATGAACCGATGAACCAATGAATGAATGAACCTTGCGTGTGAGTGACAGCAGCATTTCGTCGGAGAACATTTTGAAGTCGGTGTACTTTCCGAGCGTCCGGCGGTACACTCGGTTCCGGATGATGCTGTAATGGACGAGGCCGCGCTGAGAGAACCGTTCGGGAATCTGCCCCCTGATCCTCTGCAGGTCGATGGAGGGAAACGAAGCGAAATCCTGCTGGATCTGAGGATCAGCACTCGGACACTTCAGCAGCTCCAGCCAGCGGGAAACGTCCCGCTCCGGACAGTCGCAGTCCTCATGATAGACCGGACCTGCCGAAAAACTACCCAGCATCAGCTTCTGATAACTCGCATTTGAAACCATTATTATACGGCATTATACATTAATATAACTTATTTAATTTCTATTACTATAATAATAACAATAATAATAATAATAATATATTTTATTTAATAAGCACCTTTCTACTCAAGGACACTATTATTATTATTATTATTATTATTATTATCATCATCATCACTTACTATGTTACTTTTATTATTAATGCTACTATTAAAAATAAATTCTCCTGCACTTTTTGAGACAGTGACACTAAGATAGTGAACATTCACATTCTCCTGCATTTCTCCAGAAGGTGGAACTAATCTCAGGTAAATCCCTCAGCTCTCCTCTAAGCTCACCTTGCAGAAGATATGGTGACTGAGCCACAGGCGTGCCCCTATGAAAGATCTCCACCTTCAGACCGTGGACTGAGCTCGAGTAAAGTCGGAACCGGACCAGGAACGTTCCATCATTACGATCCAGAGGAGCAGGAACATGAACACGGACTCGCTCCTCCTCTGACAGGGCGCTTATTCTCACCTGGAACGCGTCTGCACCTAAAAAAACGTTCAGCAACTCATTAGAAACAGGTGGTGTTCCAGGAATAACACGCAGACCACGATCCTGATCAGGAGCACGGGGCGGCAAGGGGCGGCACAGGGCGGCACAGGGCGGCACGGGACGGCACGGGTATGAGCATGGCCTGGATGGGACATCAGGAGCTGCTGTTAGGGGATCATCCTCAGACCGGTCATCCCTCAGTCAGACACAACCAATCATATTTGGTTAAGTGACACCTGACGTGGCCCGAAGGCAGCCCCATGACTCGAACCTGGAGCACTGATGTGGAGGAATAATGTACATATCTTCATGCGGAAATAACATGTGTAACTTTACCTAAATGTGTTCATTACCTAAAGCTCGAAAATTTAAATCCTCTGGTATGCAAGAAACAAATAAATAAGTAAAATATAAAAATTAAACAAGTAAAACAAATCTTTCAACAATATGAAAATAAAAATATATAAATAACTGTAAATAAATATAAATGAACGAATTAATTAACAGTAAAAATAAATAAATCAATGCTCAAATAAGCACATAAAATATTTAATAAATAAATACAATTGAAAATTGTATTTCAAAAATCAATAATTACAAAGAAATAGAAATAAACAAATTGTTTAGATAATGAATGAATAATATATATAATAAAAAAATAGAAATTTAAAAGGGTAACTAAAATACTTTTAAAATAAACAGTAACACGAGAGAAATAATATTAAATAAATACAAACTGAAAAACAATACAAAATGAATTCAATAAAACATAAAAATATAAAAGTAAAATCGATAAACAACAAAATAATAGTACTAAATAAACTAAATAATACATACATTAATAATGAATTACATATTTGTAAAAAATATTACAAATACGTGATATTACATATTTAACACTAATAAATTACACATTTATGTTATTAATAAACTAATAAATAACCCCTGAAATGTTTTTCATAGTTTATGCTTAAATTATTTCCAAGTTCCGTTCTTTTTTTTCTTTTAAAGAACATAATTAATTATAGTCCCCATATAAAATAATTAGTTATTTTAATGGAATTGAAAATGTAAAAGTGTAAATTAAGTTTTACCTTCATAGACCAAACAATAAGAAAGTAAACTAAGACCAATCAATCAATCGATCGATCAGCTTTAAGCTGTTTCTGTTATTGATCACTGATCCTGAGGCCTTAATCAAATGGAGCTGATCATGTGACCCATATTAATCTTCGATCTGAGATTTACCTGGGGAGCAGGTGAGGTTCCGTCCCACCTCATCCACAGCCTGAATGTAGAAATACCTCACAGGAAGAACTACAGCCGCATCCAAACCCGCACCCCAAACCCTGCAGCCCTGTGCACTGATCCGGACCGAACCCCCCTCCTGCAGTCCCACATTCACCAGCACCACCAACACCAACACCAACATCAAAAGCGGTGCCGCGATCATCCTGCATCCGGAGACCAAAGAACCGAACCGCAGCAGCAGCACCAACACCGTTTCTCCACTCATTAACTAACTAACTAACCAACCAACCAACCAACCACACTTCTCTGCTTCTGTGAAAAGAGGAGATTCGAGATCGGATGAGAGTCACTCTGGCGCCCCCTACTGCACTGGAGAGCGAGCCTTCTGTTCTGTTCCGTTTCTCTGTAAGGTTCTATTACATTCTACCAGATTAATTTCGATTCTGTATTAATATTGTATTAGGCTCTACAAAGTTTAACTCGGTTCCATGACTGTATTAGTTTGTATTAGGTTCTGTTGAAGGTTCTGATGGACTCTATGAAGTTCCATTGCTTAATAAAGTGTAAAGTTGTGTGAAAAACACTCATAATGAGATCAAATCGTCTCCAAAGACTGTAAAAAAAACAAAAAGTCCTCTGACTTTTACTCATTTTATTTCTATAAAGAAACACACAATACAGATCATCCATCTGTTCAGGTTAAATTGACAGTTAAAGGTTATCTCTGTAACACGTCCTGCAGGGGGCACCGTGCTGACTTTAGCCTGGAACCGCGTCCCGTCTTGCTCCGTCCCAGTCTCTATGAAGGCGTCGAGTTTCCAGGATCCATGGTGTGAAGTGTGTGAGCAGAACATAAACACCGGGACGTTCAGGCTGAGCGCAGCCCACTCCGAACGAGGTCACGCCCACCAAGACCCAAAATCCATCCTCCTCACAGACCAGCGGCCCCCCAGAGTCGCCCTGTCACAGGCCCCGAGGTTACAGAACACACATTAGAAGAAACACAAATTCATAAACACAGAAATAAATGTAAAGAAAAAAGTTACGTTCTTGTTGTAAGTAAAAAGACAAGAAAAAACAACAATTTACAAAATGTATAAACTCTCATTAAACTCTCATCAATTTACATTTTGTAGATGTTTTTACTTACAACAAGAATGTAACTTTTTCGATGATTTTTTTACATTATTTATATATAATAATATTTTCCATCTTTTAATTCTTGGATTTCTTACAATTATTTAATTCTAGATTTTATGTATATAATTTTTTCTTTATTTTACTTTTTTTTTTTTTTCCTTTTTCCCTCCCATTGTAAATGAAAAATGCTTCACAAATAAATGAATACTGAATTCAGTACATCAACCTGCCTTACATGTGCTGTACTGTTAAGCAACAAAGAAAATCCAAAAATAAATAAATAGAGAATAATTAAATTAAATATATGAAAAATATTTTTTACTTAATTATATGAAAAATGTTTTTCATTAAATATATGAAAGAATAACTATTCTGTATAAAAATAAGAATTCTTTAAATAAATGTAAGAATTTATGAAACTAATAAAAATGGTTTTAAATAAATATATGAAAAATGATTTTTTATTAAATATATGAATGTTTTTTTAAGAAAAGGTTTTTTAAATGAAATATATTAAAAGTGTTTTTAATTAAATATAAGAAAAGTAATTATAATTAAGTACTTGAAAAGATTATTAGTTAAATACATGAAAAATGTTGTTTGTTTGTTTTGCTTAACATTACAGCACATTTAAGAGAGTCTGGATGGGTTTAACACACACACACACACACACACACACACACACACACACACACACACACCTGGCATGTGTCGACTCCGCCCTCAATGTAACCTGCACACACCATCCGCTCTGTAATTGTGTATTCAGGAAGGAAATGCTGACACACAGTGTTACTGACGAGAGGAACCACAGCCTGCTGTAGAACATCAGCTACGGAACCTGCACGCACACACGCACGCACACACACACACACACACACACACACACACACACACACACACACACACACGCCCAGCAACAGCTCAGCCAGATAGATACACAAACTCAAAAGCAGCATGAGAACTAGGACTGTTTAGGGTTTATGGATCAGGTTTTAATAACTAATGAGCAAAGATCTGGAAAGGTGTATAGCACAAGCACTGGGAGGGACTGGACTGGGAAGCATTGGACTGGGAGGCACTAGACTGGGAGGCATTGGACTGTGTGGTGGAGCCTTAGCTCTTTGAAAAAGGGATTGTTTTAGAACAGAAGCAAAGCCCACAGATTCAACATTTAGAGGAAAGCAGAAGGATAACTCAGTATATGGTGCTAGTTTAAATTGTAGGTGTCCACATACTTTTGGTGCATATAAAATACTGAACCTGACCTTCTTCAGTCAGTCTGCCCCATCCTGTGATCAAACAATTCCGTCCCTCTGGAAACTTCTGAGCAGGATCAGGCAGGCAAACCGGCTGGATGAAGTCTAAACGTATTTAAGGTTAATATATAACATGAATGTTTAAATGAACTTAATAACAACATAATTCTGAATATAAATGATTTTAGAATTAGATAATAAATAAATGAATAAACAAAAATATAAAATAAATCAATCATTAAATATGAATAAATAAAATGAACAAATATGAATATGAACATGAAAATGAATAAATAATTTTAAGTAAATTTAATACACAATAGATAATAAAAATAAATAAATAAATAAATAAATAAATAACCTGAAATAAAAACTCAAATAAAAACAAAATAATGAATACATAATTAAACTGTAAAAATATAAAAGTGAAAATGGATAAATAACTAAAAATATTTTAAAAATATATATATATAGAAATAAAAATATACAGATTTACTTTTATAAAAACGAAAATTGATAAATAATTAAAAATGAAATATTTTTTAAATAAATAGTAATAAATAACTTAGATCAATTAAGAAATTAATCAATAATAAAAACAAATAATATATATAAACAAATTACTTTACAACCCTCAAAATATTTCATATTTTTGAAATAATTAGCTTGCGATTACCTTAATAAGCTTATGATATCGTTTAATGATTAAAGGAATGATTTCAGTTCATTATCATTTAAAGCAACAGGATCTCAAAAACGACTGTACTTAAAACAGTATGAAACGGTGCTGTGGTTTTTGGTCAGAAGCACATCACAGATATACCACTAGGACCCCCGAGAGCTGTCTGTTTGAGAGCTAATGATGACGGGCTGCAGCTGCTCCTCACCTGTGTAGTTGACTCGGGTTTGTAGGTGCATCAGAGCGATATCAGAGTCCTTCGTTTGTTTGTTGTAGTTTCCGTTCATTATGATCTGATCCACTTGATGATACTGGCGCTGTGAGGTGTCGGACTCGAACTGGGCGTGCAGCCCCAGCACCACGTTCCAGTTCTGCAGGTGAATGTTCTTCCTGCGAAAATAAAGAACGTCCTGAAGGGGGCGCCAGTGGGCACCGCTCGCTCACCGATACCTGTACGTGGGCCATTCAAAGAATCCAGGATAAGAAAACGGACATGTTTTTGGAAGCTAAAGAGAAATGGTGTGTGGAGATTGGAGAATATGCCAAACTCCTGTTCAAACCTGGATCGGAGCAGCTTTGTAACACCGTCATTATCTGCTACTAACAATTATTTAATTAATAGGAAACAATTCATCTTTTATTTACGTTAATAAGCGCTTCATCCTAAATAAACACTGGGTGCAAGGTAAGAGTAAATCTGCAGAGGACGCCAGTGAGTCACAATTCAGAGCAAATAAAAGTCCTCTGATCCTTACCCGTACACACAGTGCGCCGCTGTGATTACCCACTGCGAGTCGATCAGCGTCCCTCCACAGACGTGGCGCCCCCTCCAGCTCAGAGACGCCATCCACGGCCACGCCCCCTTCTGAGCGTCCTCGCCCCCCACGATGAGCTCTTCCACATTCGATCGGACCTTCTGCTTCCCACACGCTGGAACATAGCGAGAGCTTATATATATATATTATTTATACGTATATTATATATATATACACATATACGTATAAATATAAGATAACTATTACATAATAATATAAATAAAACAAAAATAAAATACAAAAATAACAAAATGTTTGTGAGTCTCAAGCACAAAACGTTTAGAAATATTTCTAAAACATTTAATAAAAAAAATATATATATATATATAAAAAAAAAAATTTAACAACAAAAAAAAATTAAGAGAAAACAGTTAATGCTGGGTCTCTGAATGTTTCCAGTGGAAATGTAGCTTGCTTATACATGTTCAAATAAATGAAACAAAAATATAAATATAAAATATAAATAAGACAATAAAAATGTATATTATTGTAAGGCTGCTTCTATAGAAATATCATTTTTAATAGAAGTTTTGAGAAATATATATAAAATAAGTAGAAATATCAAAATAAATTCTTTTAAATAAAACACACAAAAAAAATACAAAAATATGAAAATGTGAGTGGGTCTCAATCACAACAGGTTTTGAAATATTAAAATAATAATAACAAAAAATATCAATAAATAAAAGATATAACAGTTAGTGCTGTATCTCTGACTGTTTACTGGCTTATAATTATTCCAGAAGATCTGACAGAAGCTTTTAGGATAATTGGTGTTTAACTTTAGTAGCCACTTTTATTTTAATGTTATTGATTGATTTATCGATGTTACTTACGCTGATTGTTGCACTGCAGCGATACAATCCTCTCACTCGAACATTTTTCACTAACACAAGATAAAAAAAAAAAGATTAATTTATACTGATTTATTACAGAAAATAAACAAGACTATAAAATTAAACACATCGATAAATCTACAAACTTAAGTTGTTGAATCATGATTCTGTAATTCTGTATTTAAACTACTGCAAGTTATTACATTTTTGAAAGTTAAAACTGAATGATATCGATTGTTTGTTTGTTTGTTTGTTTATACCTGGGACTCAGATTCAGGGAGCCGTTAGAGCTCAGACTCACGGTGACGAAGGGAGCGTCTTCCTCCGAAGCAGAAACAAACAAAGCATCTCCCGACCTACATGTGAATAAAAAATAGTAATAATATTAAATCTGTGTAAAATAATTATTTCAATATTTATTTCAAAGAGAGCCACAGAGAATAAAATATTTCAATTTTTTTACATTTTATTTGTATTTTTATTAGTATTTATATTTTTTTATATTTATACATAGATATACAATATTTAAGTAATATAAAAACACTACATGGCAAGATCAAAATATTTATTTAAATGTTTGTATTCACTTTATCAATTGTTGTTCATAACCTTTACTAACAATGTATATTTCTTACAACAATATGATTCTTATCACCTTATTTATATATAATATTTCTATTTTTGTTTCATTGATTTAAACATGTATAGACAAGTTACATTTACACTGGAAACATTCAAAGGCCCAGAACCATCTTATATTAATATATTATATGTTTTGTTTATTTATATATTTATATTTTTTACTATTGTTATTTGAACATTTCTAAACCTGTTGTGACTGAGATTCACTCACATTCTGATAATTTAATATTTTATTTTTTGTGTTTTATTTAAATGGCAGGATATTTGGTATTTATTTTTATATATATTTGCTTAAAACCTTTAGTAACAAATATATTTCTACAAAAAAGCCTTTCAACAATATATACTGCTCAAAAAAATAAAGGGAACACTTGGAGTTATATTGTGTTGTTTAAGTGTTTATTTTTTTGAGCAGTATATTATTATGGTCTATGGTTATTTTTTAAACATTTAGAAACCATTTCCACTGGAAGCATTCAGAGATTCAGCATTAATTGCTATATTTTTATTATATTTTTATTCCTAATAATAATAATAATAATAATAATAATAATAATAATAGTAATAATAATAATAATAATATTAAATAATAATTTTTTTATATATATATACTTATTATTATTATTATTATTATTATTATTATTATTAATATTTACATGAAATTATTATTATTTATATGTATTATTTTCTTTTTCTTTTTTAAAAACAAGTTTTACTCCCATGACATAAATTAATCAAATAAAAAGTTTCTTTTTAAATTTAAATAGTAATTTAATTTAAATAAATATTAATTTAGATCTTAACATTTAGGTCTCGGTGTTAGACTGCAGCATCTCTCCAGAAGCACTTTTTGGTTCCACCACACGTAGAGACTAAAGGATAAGTTGTGAGTGGTGCTCAGCTGGGGGTAGCAGGTTTGAATCGGACCTGTAGCCCAGGTACTGGCAGTAGAAGGTGGAGAGCTGAGGGTTCCAGTCTGTGGAACAGGCCGTGTACTGCTGCTTCTGGATCTGGATCTTCAGAGCCGCAGCGCCAGTGGAGTTTAGCGTTAATAAATTCACTATAAGATGAAAAGAATTACATTACAGGGAAATATTACATTTCTTAAAAGCTTCGATATAAAAACAAACTTACCACACTGAGCTTCATCAGAACCATCAGCACAATCCGTCACACCGTCACACACACCAGAAGCGGACACACACACTCCGGATCTGCACTGGTACTGACCCGACTCACATGGCTCTGAAATTACAATAATAATTAAATAACATAAATAATAAAGATTTGATTCAACTGATTTAATAAAGGAGCTTTCTCAGATCTGATTTAACAATAATATTTTTAAAATATTATTAATGATAGTAACAATATTAATTAACTTCAAATATTGAAATACATTTTAAAAGTGAAGTAATTTGTAAAACCTTAACAATTTTAACATAAACATGGATACTATGACAGTATGTATTTAGTTTAGAAATATTTTATTTATTATTGTTTTCTTTTTTTCACCACCATTCTCTGACCTGGTTGGCAGAGGTTGAAGGCCGGTGAATGAAGTTTAGCGAGAATTCTCGACGATCCCGAAGAATCCGTGAAACACATCACTGAATTCTGAGAGGAGGGGAGAAGAGAATCCGGAAAAAAAAAACAAATTCCTGCTCCCCCGTCAGTACGGCTTTAAAAAACGACAAAAAAAATGATTGATGTCAGGGACAGAGCTCCTGTGTGTGGCCCTGGCCTCCAAATCCTCAGCTTCAATCTGAACGAAGGCATCTGTGGAAGTCCTGTACAAACAAGTACAACCGGATGCTCACATCACAAAGTGCAGGAACTCCCTCAGGAATAACTATATATACTAGAGAAGGAGTTTCAGCTTTTAAAATAATAAGAAAACTTTAAATCACCTACCCTAATAATTGGAGTTTGGTTTCCCCTCCGTCAGAACCCCAGCATGTCGTACGAAGCTTCTAAAGCAAAATCATGGAGGTGCAGGCTGGATTTTTTCCCTTCACTGGCGTGTAAAAACACAAACACCTACAAAAAAAGTTGATAAATATTTTTATTATTCAAAAAGTTGATTTTAAGTTAATTATGTCATATATTTAATTAAGTTAGATTATTGTTTAATATTAAAATAGTGATAATATTTGATCAAATCGTTATTTCAAAAAATTATTTTTAAAACACCTTAAAATTAGTGCTCAGTTAAAAATGCTGAAACGTAAGTAATTAATGCTTAAAAATAATGAAATGTAATTCTTAGCCAATAAATAAGCGGATTATATTTCATTACTTTGTTTTACATTGAGTGCACCGTTTTCCGTAGCCCTGCGGAAAAATTAGGAGAGCTGAAGGTAGGAGGTTGGTTCGGTTACAGATGAAACGGACCCTCACCCAAATCCGCTGTCAGCAACAACAATAAAATAAATAATCCTAACAGCAAATATAAAAATATATATTAAATATGAAGATTTTAAAAAGATTTCAATCTGTAACAAAACATATAAGACACTAATAATATTAAAAACATTTTTATTTACACATAATAGATAAACATTTCACTGAGGTAAACATAACACGCAATTATCATTTTTTTTTCAGTACAATTTTTTTACTATTCAATCAAATATTTGAGGATTTTCAAATTTAAAATAAAATAATCATTAAAATAAAAAGAGAATCAATAAAATACGGAATCTACAGATCCCATCTCATTCATCCCCATAATAACAGGCCTCCCTCTCCTGTTCGTTACGTACATATTTCAATTTGTCTTTACAACAATATCTAAACTTTTCATTTTTCATCATAAAAGTTTGACTTTTTATCATTGCACTTACTATTTAAATCCTGAAATTTATCTTGATAATTTAATCAGAGCATGTTGGACTTTTCTACCGATTAATCAAACATTATTGAGAAAATTACGTAAAATTAAGACTTCTATATTTCTAAAATGTCATTTTATGATCTCAAAATTGTGACTTTTTAGGCCTTTTATTGTGATTGTTTCACTGAATTATTTAAAGTTAACTTGAATAGTCTAAAAAAATATACATCCTTTTCATAAAAACTTTTACCATTTTAACTTACACTTGTTTACATAGGCAAAAAAAACTTGAGGTTTGTTTGAATTGATTTACCACAAAATCACGACATTTTATTGAAAAATTTTGACATTTTTTCAATCATTCACATTTTTAACTTAATAACTTAATAATAAAAATTCTGACTTATCTAAAAAGTCAACTTACAACATCATAAGTTGGTAAAGTTATCTAAAAATTCTAACATTCTATCTCCGATTTATAGCTTCGTATGTTGGATTTTAACAAACCTGAACAGTTGATTAATATATTTTAAAATTGAATAACAAAAGTTTTTGTTGTTGGCGCACCTGGTATTGGGGGTGGGGTGGTGGGTTTAGGAACCGGAGTCGGATCAGGTGGAGACGGCCCACAGGGGCCCGGGGCCATGCTGAGGTCATCCAGAGCGATATCATTCAACATGCCGGCGAGCTTCCGCGCTTCAAATACGATCTGAAATCAAACAATTAATAAAGACACGATGGGTTGATTGAAATAAAGCTCTAAAAAAGCATTAGGAATTTGCAGAGTAGCTAACTTTAGGTGAATCAACTATAAAAATAAAAAATAAACAACACAATAAGGCAAAGAAGCAGTGATTTTACTAATGCAATGCAGTGGACAGTGCTGGTATTGCAGGTACTGTAAATCAAATATATAGAATAAATTATAACAATCATAAAACTTTCAGCGTTCGATCTGATTATACACACCATTTGCTGGGTCATATCGCTTATGGTTATCTGTCCGTAGTTCCAGTTATCACCATAATTTCCTTCTTTCTGGAACACTAGGCTGGAGGATGAGTTTCTATCCAACTGCACCTGCAGACGAAAAACGTCCTCACCGTACATGTGATACCTTCAACACAACACACAACTCCCTTAAGAAAGAAGTAAATAAGTTCCAAAATAAGAGTAAAACTAGCATAAAACAAGCTGACTAGCATTGTAGTTTTACTTACCAGAATCTCAGACAGACAGATCCAGCTTCAGAAGCTAAAGGAAGACTCCTGATCCTAAAAACTTTCTCCCAGGTCCCAGGACTCTTTGGTGTTTGGATATAGTAACCTAAAAATAAATCACTGCATCAAACTGTGCATAACTGTGTCGTATCTAATGGTCTGATTTATTGATTTGATTCGATATGGTGTACCGGTTTGGTTAAGCCGTAGGTGTGGTCAGAGCTCGGCCCTGTGAAAGGAGGAAGCGAAGCTCCCTTGAGCCCTAATCCATCTCCATCATCATTCATCAGCTCGTTCATCCAGAAAACAACAAACCTTCCTCAAACGAGCAGTTTGTCCTCTGTCCATCTGCAAAACCAGCCAAAAAGCACGCACACTCAAAAACCCACCGCGGAGAAACATCGCCAAACCCCACACAGGCAGTAGCTGGCTCAGGATCAAAGCCTCGACCCTTGACGCCCGTGTGCAGAGAACTGGAATGAATTCTGAATGGACTTTATTCTTAGGACATGGGTGCTTAGAGACGTACTGGTGAGATGATCGAGGTTTTTGCACCCGGTAGAGCATTAAAAGCCCTGCTGAGTTATTTATACCAAATCAGACGAGAACTCCAGGCGTGGCCATGATGGGAAAATCAATGCTTCCCGGAGACGGATCCGGGGACAACGGAGTCGGAAAGGAATGAAAAAAAAAAGTATTATAGGAATAATAACAGTTATAATAAAGAGCTAGATATAAATCACGTACATTTCATTTTAGTTCTACAAATCTGATGACTCATATTAGTCAGAAAATTTCAAAAATATTAAATTAATGAATATATTTGCATATTTTTATTTTTCATAATATTTAGACTAAATCATTTCCATGAACTTGAGTTCTTTTCATTATATAATTCATTTGAAAACACAAAATAAAGAATTATTAATATTTTTTCAATTGAATCATTCACAAAGAATATTCTTAAGGAAGGCTCGGAAATAACGATGTATTTACAGTTAATTACATTATTAGTTAATTAATTTATTAATTCATATCATGAAGACATGCGTCTGACAGATATTTTGAAAGCATGACCATTTAAAAAAATATTAAATAATAAATATTTATATATACAAAAATGTGTAACTATATATATTTACACAAAATTTTAAATATTATTTTCTTTCAAAAACTAATTTCTTATAAAGTCAGAAAATTTAAAATCTAAAATAAATGAAGACATATTTGCATATTTTATATGAGTTAACATTTAGCTCTGACATATTTCCATTAAAAAATTAATATTGTATTAATTCTGTTGTCATTAGCAAATACCATTTACTTAACAAATGCTTTATTTTAAAATTGCATGTATAATCACCTTTTTATGAATTAACAGGTATTTTGTTACTTTATTCCAAAATTGATAGGTCACCAAAAATCGTTCTTTAAGTACTTATTAATAAGTTGTTTACGAATTAAGTAACAAGTATTATAAAATAATTTTAATTAATAACATATATACACACATGCACCATTATATAAAGAGATCATTATTATTTCTTTATATTTCATTATTATATTAAATACATAAATTAATACTTATTTGCATTATTCTAGGTATGAACATGTAGATCTAAAATATTTCCATTCAAATAAGATAATTTGCTTCATTTAAACAGTAACCAAAAATTAAAAATAGTTTTGTAACACAACCCTCAAAAATGCCCCAATTAATCCTCAAGGACTATTATTAACTATTTAACTAAGCAGTATTTAATTTAGTCATTCTCATTTATTTCTGCAATATTAACCATTTTTAAACTGAAATGCCCAAAAAACAGTATTATTATTCTTATTATAAAGACCCTTAAACACACCATAGATATTTTAAATTTAAGCATGGTATTATTGTAAAGATTATTGGATCAAACACCACTTTTAATGAATAATAAATTAGGGAAGGTCAGTTATTAGCTGACTTGATCTTACGTGTGAGCTTTTTGTCGGGTCCTGTTCCTCTACAGTCTCAGAGTGTCGTTTGTTCCTCCGTTTATGGAATTGTCTCGGAAACGTGACCTTAATAGACTGCCCTTCATAAGCTCTGCAGCGCCAACGATAGCGATCATATTTCCATTAGTCACTCACTCACACCGGGACACAATGAAGCCGGGCCCCTCCCCTCCTCAAGACATTGCCCGATTCTGCCATCAGAACTAAGGAATTTCTAACCACAATGGGGGCATTAGTGAACTGCCATTGTGCCACCCCAGTGGCCACCCCAGTGCCACCGTTACTAGTAGCGGTCATAAGAACTTGAGACTTTGTACGTATGATCCAGCGGCCGATGTAACCACTGTCATAATCCAGGGGGAAGTTTTACTGTGGAAGAATCCCCGGGCCCAGACAAGGACGGAATTGTCCATCACAACGATGTCGCTACGGAAACGTAATTTAGCTCAACAGAGGCTACGGGAACGAAGTTTGACGGACAAAAAGACAAAGACAGATTTTTACCACAGATGCTGTGAGACTCGTCCGAAGCATCAGGACAGTTTGGTTCTCCATCACAGAACAGGTTTAGAGGAACACAGGTCTCGTCATCTGCACAGGCTTTCTGTCCATCTGGACATTGTGCTGCAGTAACACACACACACACACACACACACACACACACACACACACACACACACTGGGCTTGTCACTGCACCGTAATCTCACTTAGGTTTTTTGATACCGCAAAGCCCTGCACTAAAAATCATTTTTTTATAAAAATCAGAAAATGTTTATCACCTGTGCCCACCATGAACTGGTAACTGGTAGATGCCAGCCTACTGATAGCTCAACCTACCCAGTGCCAGTGTGCAGAGAGAGCTGGACTTAACTCACCTTGCCTGAGGTGGGATCCAAACCGGAGCAGCTCAGTAGTTAGAGATGAACTCTAACAAACAAGATTCTCTTGGCTCGTGTTTAATGATGTGATATATTTACATATAAGGACTTTTATTATGAAAGGTGAATAGAAAGGTGACAAAAAGGTTTCTCACCTGGTCCAGGTGTTGTGGTTGTAGTTTTAGACGTAGAGGTAGAGGTAGCTCTAACCGAAAGCTTTTGTTCAAAGTAAGACTGTGTCGCTGGAACGTCTGATTATGCAGAATAAAACAGAACACAATAAGGGAGGTGAGGGAGGGGCTGATGGATCACCAGCACCCATCTGTGATGGATCACCTGTGATGTGGATGCTGCTGGAGTTAATCACAAGTCCCTCTCCAGTGTGACTCTCTACAGCCGCGATGAACTCCTCCACCACCTCCGTCACCTTCAGAGCCTCACGGAACAGCAGGGTGAACTGGACCAGCACGCTGCCCTGACTGGGACCCGGACCAGGACCAGAACATCAGAAGTTACATTCCATTATTATTATTATTAGTAGTAGTAGTAGCAGTAGTAATAGTAGTAGTAGTAGTAGTAGTATTTTACTGATATTAAAGGTGTTGTCCTCAGGTGCCTAAATTAAGCTCCACCATCACATCCAAAAAATACCTAGACTTCAACCCTGTCACCTCAACAACACGAAACACGAAACAAACCTCTTATTATTTGAGAACTTCTTAAGTTTCTTCAAGAATTGCATTCGAGAACATTCTCATGAACGTATTGGGGTTTGTCTTATGAAACTTTGCAAGTTGTTTCTTAAGAAACCTTTGTGAATCCAGCCCCAAGATTTTAACCCAGTTGAATCATGACACACAAGCGTGGTTTAGCGGTAGAGTAAGAAAAAAGCAAAAACTGTAAGGCATACTACACATCAGTATTACACTAATTACACCTTAAGATTAAAACCACCTGCCTAATATGATGCAGGTGCCCTTATGCCCCCAAGGAGCTCTAAAGTTGCCCTGTGGTATCTGGTACCAAGATGCTACCAGCAGATCCATTAACTACTATAAGCTGAGCTTTAGCCTCCATGGATCAGACTGGTTTGGCTTGTTTGTGCAGCTCCAACTGAATCAGATCTGGGGAATTTGGAGGCCAGGGCAACACCCTGAACACCTTGAATCATTCCTGAACAATTTCCGCAGGATATCAGGGTATCAGGTTTTCTGCTGAAAGAGGGCACTAAGTAACTTCCACGTTAATGCCAGGACCCGAGATTACCCAGCAGGATGTCTTATCTAATCATCAGGAAGTGGGTTTAATCTTTTATACTCTTATAAACCACGTTTAATGAAGTCTGACCTGAACTCCGTCACTCTGCAGCTCCTGAACTGGTCACTCAGTGAGCTACGTCCAAACGCTTCTGAAATCTGGAAACAGAGATGTTTCCATCGTAGTTATGACGAGTTCCTAATTATTATTTGGAACACTTTAGACATTCAGTAGTTCATCAAGGGATCAGGGTCAGCTCTTATTGAAATAAATTAACCTATAAATAGAATAGTGATCAGAATAGAATTCAGACGATGTACCAGGAGCTCGGTGTCAAAGGCCAAAGCTTTAAACTGCATACTGCTGGTGTTTTTGAGATCATCACTGAAGTTCGCTCCCTCTGAGATGATCAGCGTTCCATCAAAACTAGACTCTGTGACCTTTTTGTCTTCATAACATAAAACATAACACATAACGCAATTAGTAAACACTACTGAATGAATTTCTGAGAGAATGCTGAAAATCACCGCTGCAGTGACCCGGGCTGAGACCCAGTGGTGCCCTCCGAGCCTGCTTATCCTGCCAGGGCTGCTCAAGGCTCCAGAAAATCTTTCTAGAAATTCGAAGGGCACCAGTCCATCACTATCACAGTCTAGCAAATCAATCGTGTCTGTATGATGCCCGACTCTCCTGGAAGGCACTGCCGGGGCTCCACTCAAGTCCCTGCAGTAATAGGGTAGTGTCTTAGATTTCTGTGCCTGGGTGGGCCCTTTAACCCCTGGCAAGGCCCTGGTTCTCCTTAATGCACCAAATTCTCACCAAGTCAGATCCAGTGCTTTAATGACCAATGTTAAGGGCTGTTGGTTATGGTTGGTTATGGTTGGTTCCCAAAGAGGAGGGTCCAGAGCAAGAACAGGTGGTACAGAGATGATGCTTGCCTGACACAGCAAAAAGATCAAAAGTCGGAGGCAGGGAGAGAGTCCCGTGCAAGATGAGGCGGTACAGAGCCTTCTCTGGCACAGCTGAAGTTCTGAGGGAGCAAGAACCAGAGTCCTGCCTTGGCACTGGACCCTCAAGTTAGAGCGCTGGCCCTGAGGTGGTCCAGAATTTGCAGATGAGCATTGGCATGAGCTCCCCCGTACTTGAGGCAAGTCAAGGTCAGGCAAGTCAAAGTCAGATCTATTTATATAGCGCTTTTTACAATGGAGCATTGTCTCAAAGCAACTTTACAAGTTTAGATTATCTCCTAATAACTACGTCCAATCCCAAATTGAGCAAGCCTAGGGCGACAGTGGCAAGGAAAAACACATTAAGTGTTATGAGGAAGAAACCTTGGGAGGAAAAAAGGGACCCAACCTCCTTGGGGGGCGTAGATGATAAATCTAAGAACGTCAATCTATTAAAGTCATGGAGTCATGGTGCAAATAAAATGTGAAATATGCACATCAGCATTTGTCAGTGATTTATTAAGATTTTATGCATCTGTTATTGATGGGTGTGGCTGAAAATGCGTTTGACTCTGTATTGCATTAAAGTGGAATTTTTATTCAATTTGTGTTTATAATCTTGGAGCGTCTTTCTAAATGCGTGTTTTATTCTACAGTCCTGGTGTGGACATGCAGCAGGAGAAATGATCCAAATGTTAAAATGACTTCTGATTCAATGATTTCACCGAGGTTATATAATAACTTTATAAACATTTTTACAATAGAATAAAAAGTCGTTCTTACCAGGGTGGATAGCAAACCAGGAAAAACAACAACAATCAGTCCCAACACAGACGATGAACAGAGCGATGGTCAGGGTGCCGAGCCTAATCTCGAACGAGGAGCATTTTCCTTCCTTCTCTGACATTGTGGATCCTTCAGACCTCATCTAGTCCATACACACAGTTTTCTGGATTCTTCTCTCTCAGAGCTCCTCCTCAATGTAAATATATGAAGTGAGCGTCAGTTTGTCTGGCGGCGTTTAGGTAATGAGGCCACGTCTCGGTTATCAGTCCAAATGACAGCTGTAAATGTTTATTTACATCAACAATAACATTGATTTAGCTGCTTAAAATCAAGTGCACAGAGAGAGTCGCCGTGACCAAAAACATTAATACGGAGACCCACATAAGGGTTATGTATCCAGCCGTCTGATTTGGGACCAGCTGCAGGTTCACTAAATTCAATTTAGGGCTAGTAATGAGGTAAAAACAGGTGATTATAATCACGATTTGGTTAAAATACAAAAGCAATATTATTGAACAGGCTGAGCCTCCTGAGGAGTAAAGATGATCAGAGGATCTCCAGTTTATTAGCAAACTGTTTTTAAAGCATTTGTTGCCTCAAAGTATTTTCTGAAAGAGATTTATATATTTTCTTTTCTCCCTCTACAGAGCATAACATCATTAAACGATTCAAGGAATCTGGCGAGGAATTTCCTAAAAATCCTAAATTGAGGAGGGTTTTTGATTTTGGGTGAGTTTGAGGTCAGGACTCTTTTGTCTACACCCTCTAACCAAAACCCAAAACATTTTCTTCTCTTGACTGGAACTGAGCAGATCAAGGTCATAAAATCCAGAAACAGACCGTTGGTCTTGTGACTCCACCAAAACTTTATAAACTGGCACCATGACACAGCCAGTTAGAGACTCCTAAGTGACCTGGTATTGCACATGATGATCTTTCTGGTGACGTTTGCTGCTTCGCTTCCAAGCTCTTTGATGTTTCCACTCCTCAGCAGGTGTTGAGATCTAACAGGACTTTGGTTGGATCCTACAACATGCTGAAAGTAACTGAGCCTCCTGACAATTCAGCGCTGATTGCTTTATGGCAATTTTAATGCACCTGACAGTAATGGGTGTGGTTTTATGGGATGTCCACATACTTTTGGTCAAGCAGTGTATGAATGTTATCGGTCTGCATGTTTGGATGTAGCCTTCTCCTTATGGAAATTAGAGTGTGTGTATTTTAACACACAGTGTTAAACACTTGTGCAGTTGCACTTTATTTATTAAGGAACCCAGGACATGCCCCAGTCAGACCGGAAGTCCCTAAAAAACGGGAAAGTTCCCTTAAATGCAGCAATAAAGTCTAAGATGCCATGTGTCCCCTGATTGACCCTGGATGCAGAGTTACGGACACACTCATGTATCTTATCATAAAACCCCTCAAACAAACAGATAACTACTCCCCACCCCGTCAGTCCTAATTTATATCATAAAGTTACTAATCAATTATCAGGAACACAGATAAATCAATCAGCTTCCTCTGTAAGGACCTGATGTTTCTGCTCACCATAAAAACATCACGTAACAACGATCTGACCACGTTTCATTACTCAGAGCTCGAACCTTTATCACGAAAGCAATTCATTACAAACAGGATGGATGCAAAGTCCATACAAAAAGTGTGTGTTTAATATTATGGTTATTTCTTCTTCTTTTTATAATAATAATCATCATCATCATGTTCAATTAATCAATCAATATTTAAAGGGCTAGACCTAAGCATGCTTTTCAATCCAGCTCTGCACTGCCGTCTCTGACCACAGAGGGCAGCACAGGGCTACTGACTTGGAACTACACGCCTTGAAACTACATTTCCCAGAATGCTTTGTGGGCTAATCAGCTCCCAAGTTCTTACTTCTGTATGGCAGTTTAGTAAAGAGTGGGCTCACTGCTGCACCTTTGTAGAGTGGTCGCCTCCCTACAAAGGCATTTTGCGTTTATAAGTGTGTGTGAGATAATATTAAAAACAAAATAAACAAATATCAAAAGAAAGAAAACATAAGAGATAGAGAAAATCAAAGCAAGACCAGATAGAGAGCAGGATGAAAGGGGGGAAAACAGAGAGAATTAGATTATAATGGTTAAAATATATACAGTACTGTGCAAAAGTCTTAGGCCACCATTAGATTAGATATTCCATTGTTTTGGTAACGATATAAAGACCATCTATAATTATTTCTCAGTCTCTTCATTAAAATACAACCAGAAAGTGCGGCTTACACTTGAGCAAGTCGATCTTTCCAAAGTCAGAAGAAGCTTGATAGAGCAGGAATTGTCTTTTTGGAAGGGGAATAGGTTGAATATAGGCTAAGATATGCTAAAGCTCTTAAAGATTTGAATGAAGAATCATCAGTTTTAAAATTTAAAACTGTGACAAATTATGCATTGATGAATCCAGGTTTTAAAATGTTTTGGGGTCAGATTGTTGACAATAATGTTAATGTCTTTATTATAGCATTACCTAAAACAATAAAATCTAATGGTGGCCTAAGACTTTTGCACAGTACTGAAATATAAAATTGAGAGCTGAAGTGGAATAAAAAACAAGTGACAGGTCTAAATATATTCTGAAGCAAAGAAACCTTCATTGCATATAGATTCTATTTGGAACTTCCTCTATTGTTTCTTTTCCCGCCTTTTTTCTGTAACTCCAACTCACCCCAGGATTAAATTATAACGGGACGACCTTTCCACTTTCCCCCCAGGAAGATGGTTTGGCCTCCAGTGCAACTGGTGACAGACTATATTAATATGTTTATGACATTACTATTTTGCACTTAAGTATAAATTTAATTTTAGGTTAGTTTTTTTTAGTTTCATCATGGTGACGGCATGAAAACACAAAAGGCTTCAGCTAGAATTTAAACTGCCTATATTTTAGCAACTGAACTTTACGAACCTCTGAGACGGACAGAAACCCGAACAGAAACAGAACTTGATGTTGCATTCAGGCGTAGATTAATTATTTAATTATTACACATAATCACACAAACTCACACATTTGGACTCAGTAATCGTGTTCCTGTTTATCGCTGAGATTTTTTCTGATCTTTTTTTTCCTCCCATGGGTTTTCTCCGCGTTCTGCTCGGCACCCCTCTTTCTTGAGTTGGTACAATCCAAAGTCGGAGTCAGACCGTCTGAGCAGGAGGTCCAGGGGATGAATCCAGACTGTGTCCACATCCATGGGGGCACCAGAGGTGCAAAGGGACCCTGATTAGGGTGCAGGAGGGGGGAGAAGGGATCGAGGGTGAAACCCGGCGACCAGCGGCAATCGTCCTGAACAGAGAATCTGATTGGTGGATCATAAGAAAAACACGTTAAAAACATTAACGATCTGATTTTAAATAGCATAAGAGTTAAGTTTGTTCCTCAGATTGATTACGTTTTAACGAGTTTTAATTGGCTGGTTGAGGTTTAGTCTCTTAATATGAATAACCGAAGCTAAACATGGGCTTTTAATTTGTAGGAGTACCCTAAGTCTCTGGCATTTCCTCAGTTACTCTTCTAACACAGACGGAGAATCAGACTCTGAGGTCATGCTGTAACACACCTGTAGTCCATCAGGCTATTTTGCAGGTGCACGGGCGCAGGTGGAGCTCCCTCAGGAGTATTTGCTGGAGGAAACATCAAAGAGAAAGAAGAGCAGATCAAAGACAGAAGATCGGAAGCTTCATCTCGAGTCTTCTTCATCTGATTCCCAGATAAATCGTCATACCGTCACCATAGTGCAGCGTGATCGGACGCCCGTACAGCCTGATCCCGTCCAGCAGAGCGATGGCGTACGGAACCGCCTCGGCATGTTTATACTGAACGAAGGCGTAAGATTTCGGATTTCCTTCTCGATCTCGTGGGAGATCAACCTTCTGCACCGGACCTGCCTGAGCAGACAAACATTAAAGTCTCTTATTAAACCAGATTCCAAAATTTCAGAAACCTGGAATCTAATCTGTTTATTACAGAATCGGCTTAACTCATACCGTAACACCGTACAGCCACCAGAGGGCGACATAACCGCCCAGAGAACACTGCAGTGCACTCAAACTGTTTTTCTTTAAATTATATATTTTATATTCGTTTTTTTTTTTGTAATGTATAATCTTTTACACACTATACCACTGATTACCACATGACTAAAACATTGAATGAAGTTTAGACAGAAGAAAAACATTTTCAACCAGAATAAAAATATAGAAAAGAAAATGACAACTTTCAGGAAAATAATCACTATTAGAATCACACCATCAAAGCAGCTGGAATTTGGCTATACAAAATGTCTAAGTCACTAAAAGTGTGTTTTTAAATATATTTTGTAGCATAACATCACATATTTGATTATTTAGAAGAAAAATATCGCACTCTGACTCAGAGATCCTTGACTGTTGCATTAACATAGGTAACAATAAGAACAAACTTTATTTAAAGTAATTATGAACAATAGAAAATAAGAAATATGTAGATCTGATACATTAGAGAAATAAATCACTCCAATTTGTGCTGTTTTTATTAGAAAATAATCAACATTATGCTCACGTGAATGAGTAATTACAGTCCATTAAGATCTAATTAAATAAAAACAATTATTAGATTTGTGCAAATAAAAACACAAGTTCCTCTGCTGTGTGTGTGGGCAAAGTTTATATAGCATTGTGAGGAGCAAAAGTACTCACAATGATGTTTTGTTGTTTTTTGTTTTGGTTTGTTTTGTTTCGTCAGAAAAACTTTCTGAAAACCCAAAATATTTGCGCTATGTTACTGAGGTGTACTGAGGTGAAGGTTTAATACTAATAGAAAGTTCCCACAATGATAGAAAGACAAACTCTGTGTGTGTGTGTGTGTGTGTGTGTGTGTGTGTGTGTGTGTGTGTGTGTGTGTGTGTGTGTGTGCGTGTGTGCGTGTGTGCGTGTGTGCGTGCGTGCGTGCGTGCGTGTGTGCGTGTGTGTGTGTGTGTGTGTGTTTTGCTGCATCACCTGCAGGAATAACTCGTATAAAATCTCCTCTCTCACACAGCTCTTCAGATTGCCCACACACACCGTCCGCTTCATCTTCATCATCAGTCCTTCCTCATCCTCCATCATCATCATCATTATCATCACACACACACAACCACACACACACACACCGGCACGAGCACAAACTGGAGCAAAAAAATGAAAAACCTTCTGCTTTCCGCCCTGTCGTGACTAAAGATTCCACCATCATCCAGAAGAGGGCGACAAAATACACACAGCGGAACGGGCTCCAATGACTTAATCTAAAATAAACAAATAAATGAAATGATAAATGATATACGTGTGCTTAGAAGGTTAAAACAATAGAACTAAATTGTTTTTTAATTACTTAATTATGATATCAGAGTAACACATATACTCAAGTCACAGTAACAAACAAAAAAAAAAAAATTAAATGTTTAAATTATTATTAGAAACAGTTTTTTAAAATGATAAATAAGTTTTATAAATATAAGTGAAAAAATATCAAATTAAAATAATAATACACATTTCAATTTATATCATAGATATGAATTATGTTCTTTATATAATATTTTAAAGAATTGACTTGTTGCTATTTTGATTTAAACATTATAATTTGATTTGGATTTCATTTATTTCAATTTCCCTATTGAAAAGAAAAACTATTTTAAATGATAAACTTTCAATATAAAACACGAATGTAACCAATAACTTGGGGATAATTAAAATTCTGCAAGTATTACTTCTGGTATGTGATAAATAAAGAAAGTAAAAATACTTTAAATAAATCAACAATTTCCTGATTACAAGATAGCTATATAGGTAAAATTATTTAAATATTTATATGGTTTGTAATAAAAAAAATATTCCCATGAAAATTTTTTTTCTTTCAATTAGTACCAAGGCCAACCATAATTTACATTTTTATATATTTATATTATATTATATTATATTTATAAAATTTAAATATAGTATTATATATTTTATTATAATATAAAAAATATTATAAATATATAATACATGTAACTGTTAAATTGTGTATTTATGAAAAACTTACATTTTAATAAATAAATTATTACTATAAATACAAAGTGAAAACTATAAATATAACAGATATTTATTTTGATATTGATATATATTTTTCGTTATAAAATACAGGAGGGTACAGATATATTTATTACTCAGTGTTTAGAAGACAAGTCAAGCTATAATCATCAATAAATGAATAAATAAATAATGTCAAATTAAAATAATCATTAAAATATTAACACATTAATAAATAAATAAACAGACTGATTGTTGCTACTGTTATAGCTGCAAAGAAGAAGGAATTGTGGGTAAAATGTCAGTGTTTGCGTATTTAGATCCGATAAGTTATGAGGAATAAAGAAACATTTCAGGTGAGGAAAGTTCGTGACGGGTCAAAGGCTCGAATGCAAATCCTGTGTCAAGGTGAAGCAGCGCTGAAAAGCAATAAAGCTGCATCTTTATGACCAGGCCATGATCAGCCATCCCATAATCCCCTGCTTTACGGCTTTACTTTAGCTAATCATTCACCTGCCAGGTGACGATGATGCGGACAGGTGAGAGCCGTCCCGAACGAAAAACACGAAGCCCCAGCTGCAACCCATCATTTAATTTATTAGGCCTAACTATCTGTAAATACAAAGCCATCAATAATCATTAATTAAATGGTGATTATTGCATACGAGTTATAGAGCGATTAGATCAAAGACAAATAATATTATAACGTGAGTTACATCTAAAACTGTTAAAGCTCCAAAAGAACCTGGCCTTCAATCTGCTTAAAACATCCTCACAACATCACGCTGCCACCACCATGCTTCACTGTGTTTGTATGGTGTATTCTGACGCAGTATGAAATTGTTTTTTATTTTTGTTTCATTCTTTCTTTCTTTCTTCATTATATTTAAATTATTTATTATTCAGCAAATATATATTTATATACATATATATATATATATATATATATATATATATATATATATATACGTATATATATATATATACGTATATATATACGTATATATATATACGTATATAAGATATATTCTAAAATATACGTATATATATACGTATATATATATACGTATATATATATACGTATATATATACGTATATATATGTATATATATTTATTTGTATATATATATATATATATATATATTTATTTATTTATTTATTTGTGTGTATATATATATATATATATTTTTGTATATACATATATATATTTATTTGTATATATATATATATATATATTTATTTATTTATTTGTCTATGTATATATATATATATATATATATGTATATATATATATATACATATATATATATATATATATACATTGAATTTGATTTGTATTTTATTTTATTTGTTTCAATTTGCTATTTATTACAAAAATATTTTAAATGACACACTTGCAATTTAAAACAGATGCGACCAATAACTTGGGATAATTATAATTATGCAGGTATTACTTATATAAATAATACAGAAGGTAAAAATATTTTAAATAAATCAGCAATTCTGATCTGCAATATAGCTATGGTTAAGTTCTTAAAATACTTATATATTTGCAATATTAACATTATTCCCATAAATGAACTAATTATTTCATCTAATTTAGGGCCAATGATAAATAATTATTAATTAAAAATTAATTATCATATAGAACAGCTTATAGAACAGCTTCATATAAAATATATATATATACATATATATACGTATATATATACGTATATATATATACGTATATATATACGTATATATATATATATATATATTTAATGATTTTTAAGGTATTTAATATAAATTAAATGTATACTTTAATATATGTATTAAACATTTACTATATATCTATAATTAAATACATTATGTTAAATAACATTAAATAAAATACACTATAAACAAAGCGTGGTGATAAGGCGGTGTTTCTCATGCTATAAACAGAAGCTCTTTATGTTGTACGTTTTATTATCTATATACAGTTAATGACCTTAACGAGCTCTTTATTAGGGCTGCAGTATAACAGTGTGAGGTTACAGGAATATGGGTCAAAAAGGTCAGGTCAGCTGATAATAAACAAAAATAAACAAATTTGTAATTCAGATATTCATTAAGAGGGATTTATTATCTACGAGATTTTTCTTCGTTGTAGGCTCATGATGAAAGAAGCACAAACTTCTTGTGTTGAAGAAAAATAGCATGTTATGATACACAAAGTCTTTATTCTCCAATTCTACAATGTTTAAAGTTTTTGTAATGTTTAAAGTCTTCAGATAATTCTGAAAGAAAAATCTAAATATGATGGAAAAAACAAGCATAGATGTACTTGAAAAGTAGACTTTTTGATGTAAAAATAAAAAGAACTCATGAAAATAGAAATAAAACATGGAAAACTAAATATGAAATAAATATGAATAAAAGTGGACTCATTAAAATAAGGTAAAACATAATAAACTACAGTTCAATTATTGAATTAACACAAAATCAAATAAACAAAATAATACAATAACTGATGACAATAAAATAAAAATATACATCCTTAGAGATAAGACAGTATGCCGCAATATGGCACAAATCAAATAAAAAAAATTAAATAAAATTAATATATTTAAAACAAAATGAGGCTTGATAAATAATAACAAACATTTTTAAGGTTAAACTAAAAAATAATGATAATAATGATTTCATATCAGCAAAACAAACAAACAAATAAATAAATGAATAAATAAAACAATTTTGGAACATGAAAAAAATGAATAAAAATGAGGGACCATTTAAAATAAATCACAAAGACAAAAAATAAAGTTTGTTCATGACACATTTATTCATTGATTCATTGAATTTATTCTGGTAATATAAAAATAAAACAAACAATAATAACAACATAACATTACTAATTTTAAAGCTGTCACATGGCCTAACCCGAGAACCCTGTGTGTCTGTTTTTATATCAGATCATTGTTTATGAGTTTATGACCCTTTTTATTATGGTAGAGTGTAAGGATATGGAGGTGAAGGATTCCTGACCTACAAAATTACTTTCACATGTTATTGAAAAAGCTTCTGAGGGGCATCCTGATCATAAATATACCAAAAGTAATCTTATTAAATATAATCAATAATAATATAATAATTGATTATTTAATTTAATTTAATATTGATAATGAGACGAGGTGTCGAGGTCATGTGACTGCCACAGCTTCTGAACTCTTGTAGAAGATTCATTGGACAGGATGCAGAGTGAAACATTAACAAACGTACACGTAACACACACACACACACACACACACACACACACACACACACACACACACACACACACACACACTATTCTCCAGGTCATGATAAATTTCGGGGGTTAATGAGGGTTAAAGTCTCTCTGGAGTTGGACGTTGGATTTAAATCATTTGTAATTATGAGAATGACCTTCTGCTTCCTGTCTTATAAAATTCTCAGTATTTTCTCACTGCTACGTCCATGATCACAGGTACTTTTAATTTGAAATCCACTCTTCCTAACCTGGGGTCCAGGTCCCCATCAGGGGCCCCCAAACATCGCAAGGGGTGCACAAGGTTTTGCTCTGAGAAGTACAATTTCAACATTTTAAACAAAATTTAAATAACACATTCAATGGAAAAAAACTGTATATAAAATTACTTTCATATATTTCATGAGTGTATGCTTGATTTTTACCTATATGTTTAGCTCTCTTGGACAGAGAAAAATAAAACAAATAGAAAAAAAGACCCCAAGAATAAAAGGAACCCAAGAAAAACTCAAAATATTAAACATTTGTATTAAAATAATTAAAAACAATAAATATTAGAACATTTGTTTATGTAGGAACCTCAGAAACACATTTATTCATCAATAACCAAAACCAAATGTGTTTAAAATAATTATATACACAGATACCTTATATTTATATTTTACACATAACTTTTTACACCTGACATGAAAAAAGAATAAACCTAATTTTGTACTTTTGTAATAATAATTAATTATGTAAAGGTATAATATATAAATGTAAATATAATTTTGAAATAAAACCTAATTTTGTCATTTTCTTTTTTTTTTATACTACACAAAATAATTTTTTTGAAAACAGCCAATCTATATTATTTAACATTAAAATGATTTTACAAAATGCTTTTCTGTAAATACACATCTTTAATGAGTTTTTCATTTCATAATGGGAATATTAAATGAGTTTTTACACATAAATAGTAGCATGTTAGCATTACAAAACATACAAAATACATAAAAAAACATTTTAAATAATTTTGAAATGTTTTGCGATTTTTTAGTTAACTAATTTTAATATGAATTTAGCATAATATTTGTTATTAATCTAAAAGTATATAAGCATAATTGAAAATAAATAACTTTATAGTTCCATATTGATGACAGCCAACGTTTTATTTTAAATAATAAAAAAAAAATTGCTACTGTATGTTACTTTATTAGAGTAAATTACAGCTTCAGCAACCTGGACTTGATCCTTACCTAATTACTGATTTATTGTGCAGTTTGGTATGTTCTTTCTCTGTTTGCTAGTAGAAAGTTGATGTTTCTTTAAAGAAGAAGTTTATTTATTTATATGTGAAAGATAATAACAATTACATGAACAGTTTTAATAAATCTATGAGTCATTTAACAATGATAGCTTTTTAAATAGTAATAATGTTTGTGCAACTTAATACTAATACTAATAATAATAATAATAATAATAATAATAATAAGTGATGTGCAAAAATGTCTTTCTTTCTTTCTTCATCCCAAATGTTCTGCATGTTGAACCTTGCTGTTTTAGCAACCTGGAAAAATAGATGTCCTTCAGTTAAATACGTCTATTTTCAGGTGAAATGTGCCTAATACACTCACTAAGACTTTCACTGCTGCAGTAGTTCTTATGTTTTGTACCACTAACATGAACTTTTTGTGTGCATTAAAGTGTGTTAAAGTGTGTGTTGGTATCTCTGAGGGAATTCCTCTGTATTATAAAACGTGCTGCACTTAAACGTGTCTGTAATCTGCACACGACCGGTGCTTTGTGGCTGCGATTGCTTTACAGCTCGAGTGTTTATTCAGAATAAATCTCACCAGTATAGAGGATATTAGGGGGCACTAAGTCTATTGTAAATGAGCCTTTATTGTAAAACTGCCCCATAAACACCCTGCTGTCGAAGATCGGCACTGCGGAGAGAGGACCGGAGTCACGAGTCAGGATTTTGTTTTGATTAATAATGTAGAACTTTAAAGTGATTTTAAGAGCCGCGATATGAAGTTTTATTGTTAGTTATTTTAAACTCAGCGCTCTAAAATGGCGATTATTGGTTATAAAAGATGGCTTTGCCAGATAAATGTTAGCATTTTAAGGAACGTTCCCGCTTAGCGCCTGGCGCTTTCCGCTCTTTCTCTGTTTGAGAGTTAAATGGAAAGAAGCTAATGCTTTTGTGTCCGTGTGGATCGTTTCGTATTGACTTTCCTCGAGCGTGTTTGTGTTGCTGCGGTGAGGCCTTTTTTTATGACGTGAGCCTCTAATAAACTTTATGACCTGTTCGGGGAAGAAGCAAACGCCTCCTGTTGTTTTAGCAATTACGACTGGACCAACCCTTTCACCAGAAAGACAGCACGGCAAAGCAACGTGGACTGGATATAAAAGTACTTCAAAGTATATTTAATGAGCTTATGTTTGATTTTTAGCTATATGTTTAGCTGTCCTGAAAAGAGAAAAGAGAAAAAAAAATGAGAAAAAAGCTATAAAAAAGAAAAAGTTATCATTTCTGTTCATTTTTTGCTAATTAAGATTAGCAATGAATCACTTTATTCTTTTGGTCTGTGTGAATCCAGTTTGGGGGGGCCTCAGCTTTTCTTAAATACTCATAAGGGGGGCTCCAAGGAAAAAACCTCGGGAAACACTGATTTTAGAAATACATTTACAATGACTGTAGTCAGTTTTATTGTGTACACTAAAAACATATCTAATTGCCATTAAAATAATTAAAAACAATAAATATTAGAACATTTGTTTATGTAGGAATTGTAGAAAAACATTTATTCATCAATTTAAAAAACCCTTTATTATAAAGGAACTATTAAGCAATATATTTACATAAATACCTACCTTTTCACACCTTATGTGAATAAGAATAAACCTACATTTGTAATTTTAACAACCTAATTTTGTCATTTTGCAATATCAATATTAAAGGTATAATATATAAATAGTAATACAATTTTGCAATAAAACCCAATTTTGTCATTTTAAATTTACATTTTTTTTTTTGTTATAATTCACAAAATTAGTATTTTAAAAGCAGCCATTCTGTAAGGATCATTTCACATTAAAGAGGTTTTTTAAAAATCCAAAACACTTTGGTTTTTCTATAAAAACACACCTTTAAAGAGTTTTTCATTTCAAACTAACACAGGTTAGTTCATCTAATTTAGACATAAATATAGAACTCTCTCTCTCTCTGAAGATCAAAGGTTATCCTTGTTTTCATTTATGATTTGCTGGCATCCAAACAAAACACAGCTGGGTACAGGAAGAGTTTCTAAGTTTCTAAGAAACGTTACAACATTCCACTGTCAAGCTGCAGAGTCATGAAGCAGACATTTCCTCCTAACAAGCTCACCATTCTCACATCAAGCACTTTATTATCTCAGTAATACTGAGCGAACATGTGACGATTAATGATATTTATAAACATTACGCAGCTTCTGCAGGTACAACCGGAATAACGTCTGGAAAGGAGGCCAAACTCTGGTTTAAATCTCTGCAGTAAAATGTGCAGGAATGCAAACATCTTAAGAATATTATAACACTTATGGCAATGTCGATTTTGCTACCTGAATACATTTGGGTGTATTTTATGGATTTTGTCATCCTGCAACTGTAATATGTTCCAATTGAGTGCTTTTATTTCTGTGTCTACTTACCTCAGGCTATAAAAGCTGCTCACATTTACTGATGAGCATGCTCTTCTGGCAGCAGCGTTTTGGGTTGATTTAAAATTAGAATTTACTCTTTATTACAGATTTAGTATGGCAGAAACCTCTTGTCCGTCTCACTGTTTCCTCTGTGGCAAGGAAAAGCTTAAGCCTCAGTGACAAACCATGACTGCGCTTTTTAAGAAAGTCTTCTGGATCTATGTCGGACGAATCCTGGGCTCCTCGTGTTTCTTGTCCAACCTGAGAGCTCGAATTACTCGGGCGTCAATGTCGTTTGAGGTCCCAATGACACTTTGAGAACAGGAGGATGAGGTGAAGGACTTCTGAAGGTCTGACTGATGTATCTGAACTTCTTTACTGAACATAAGGTCAATTTATACAGAGCCTAGATGAGGAGGATGAAGATGACACAACTCACATGGAAGAAAGAAATGATCTGCTCAGGTCAGAACTGTTTGGTTTAAGATTGATTAATGCGATTAAACACAATAAAGTTTTTAGATTTCTCCAAACTCCTACATGATTCAGGAAATCTGTTCTCCATTGCTTGAATCACGATCTCATATTTTTGGGAAACGTTTGAAACACTGTCATCTAGTGTATTCACATTTTAATGTGTAATATTGAACAGAAAATGAAAAGATGCAAGAAAAAACTTAGTTAGTACATGACCAAAGTCATCTCTAAATTTTAGAAGATTTTACTGAACCTCTGAATTAATGCATAATTATAACTTCTGATTTTTAAAGCATAAATAAACGGTAATGTTGATAACTGAACCTGCGGCAAGACTTAAAAACATCAGAAGTAAATGAACCAGACAAAGTCCTGAAGCATGAATCATGTATGAGGCTTAGCTGTCGATCTGCTCTGCTCGGGTTCAGAAGAGCTTGCTGAGGCATGATGGTTTTGCCCTTTGGACGCCGCACCCTGCCTCTGTTAGCGCAATTGGTAAATGTCGGTAAACATGGAGCTGCATCTCTTTATCTCATGATAAGAGCGAGTGAGGTGGGATGAGAATAGAAATATCTCACAGGGTGGAAGCGTTTCTGAGTAAACAGCTCTCTGGTTTTTTTCTGTGTTGGCTTCCTTCATGTTCTAGTCGTCTACTAACTCTCCAAAAATGGATCAAGCTGGATTGGTTACTCTAAGAAACTTTCAGACACCAAAATATCTGATTGAGATTAAAGCTGTTTTGGAATCCAGAGGAACTCAGAAGGTGGAAGAACTCCGGTGAGCTGGAACCCCCAGAAAGACAGACAGACTTGGAGCCCTTTGAATACATTTGGGAGTCCAACTACAGTATGTTGTCTGCTGTCCATGTTGACCTTCTTGTCCTTGATGCTTTTTTGACAGGGCACCTTTTATACCAGGATTGGGCACCTTGGCATTTTTGCTCCTCAGTGACTGATAGATATTTCCTCCTTATATGAATCCTGACTTATTCTTAATCTGATCTGTCTCTGGACAATCCTCTGTTATACAAGGCAGGTGGTCTGGATTCCCCTTTTTGAGCTGGGTTGGGGGTTAGGGTGGCATCAAGGAATCATTTTACTCCAATTTGCCTGCACTTCTGTTTCTCCTCTACGTAGAAGAAATAAACATTAGTGTCCTGCTACTCACCATTCCTATAAAATCACATTTCTGTTTTCAGTCTATGCCATAACAAATCCATTTCACAAACGTCTTTTAATACAAATCCGATTTTAAATATACAGTTATTAGATAGGAACATTTCAATCAAAACCGTACAAACATTTCATTCAGGAAAGAGCAAAGGGTATTAACACCGAAAACACACAGAACATGCAACAGCAATGTTAATCTTCATGTCCTTTCTTTCTGAGATGTCTCAGCGTCCATTTTGTGTGACGAATGTAAGGATGGTTAAAAATGCAAACATGACATGAGTGTTATGGATATTTTGGATTTATGGAGGGTGGTTTTTTTCAGTACTCCTCTTTTATGGTCATGGGCATGGAGGATGAAACCAGAGCTCCACTACTGCTGGTGATGTTGGAGCTGGGTGGAGTGGGCGTAGTGGTGGAGGCCTGAGGCTGCTGCAGTTTCTTCTTGTTGATTTTTCTCTCTTTGGCCCGACGATTCTGGAACCAAATCTTCACCTGAAATGGGAAAAAAAAAAACAATCACATTTACAGATTTGAATTTCAGATCTCAGATTGATTTGCATGATAAGAGGCAGGAGGGTGCGAGGATGGATTTAGCTACACTTTCTCCTGATGGTTAAGTACAGAGAGGGATGCCTTACAGATATGAGATGATTTTTTAAGAGCAGGGTCTTGAAGCCGCCGTGGTTCAATAGCAGGTCGGTAAAAACTGACAAGATCGTCCATGGTGTTCGAACATCGTTAAAGGCTACAAATCAGATTTTTGGAAATGCAAATCTGATGTTTTCAAACCCATAGTCGTATGTGGTCCTAGATCGAACGCAAAACGCTGAGATCGGAATTCACATGACTTTTACCTGAATTTCCGAAAGAAATGGCCGAATGTGGCCACGGGAGGACGTGGCTGCAATGTGATAGGAAAATAAAAAGCTTAAAAGCAAAGTTTAAAGAAACCAATGATGAAAAACAAATCACTTCTAACATGACCAAGTGCTCTTACTCTTGACTCCCATTCTGAGTGAGACATGTTTCAGAGTGTGAACCGTTCAGAGAAATGTCCGATATAGGTGACATTAAAAAGAGAGAGTGAAGCCCGAAAAAAATCAGATTTGGTTTGTGAACGCAGCCTAAGCTTTACAGGAACCTTTCTGAAATCAATCCTTAAAACACTGGAAGGCTTTTTTCTTGAAGAATCCAAACACAAACCATTTAAACCATTTAAAACCAGTTCCTTCAGGACATCAAAATTAATAATATTAATATGGCAAGAAATCAAAGTGCCAAGACGTAATAGGTTGCTCTAATTAAAAGTGAACGTTTAAACATTACAGAATCATTGTTTAATGTTAAAGGTAAGGTCTTTAATTTCAAAGTGTTGGTAAGCAGTTCTGTTATTTTATTGCATCCCAAATTTGCGTTTTGGGAGCAAATCATGGTCAGAATTAGAGGTGTGTGTAAAAATATAAAACCAGTTTTGTCTCAAATGTAAGAAACTACAAAAAAATACAAAACTACAGCCCTGTAAGTTGGGAGGCCGGCCCCTCACCAACCTGAGGGCCACTCAAACCTTGCTAGAAACGGGATTCGAACCAGGGTACCAAATTTTAGACCAGCCGGGCCTGGCACTGGGTGATAGCTGGGAATGGGTGTATGAACTTGTGAGTGCCAGGGGCTCCCGGCTGTGCACGTTACTGTGTATGTATTTCATATCAGCACTAATTAAGAGGAACATTAGGAATCTGTGCAGTCGTATAGAGATCGTTTACATAACGAACCTGTCTTTCTGATAGGCTGAGTGTGGTGGCGAGCTCCGCCTTCCTCCTGATGGTGATGTAACGGCTGTAATGGAACTCCTTCTCCAGCTCCAGGCGCTGATGGTCTGTGTAAACGACCCGGTACTTATCCTTCGTCCTGGTCTTCCCGCCTGGTAACAAACCATTAAGGAATTTAGACTAATCCAGAGCAAATGACTTAAAATTTATCCAGTCTTATAAAGTTAAATCGGAGCAAATGTGGGTTAAGTCCAGGCTCATTTTGGCCATGCTGGGGTTTGAACCTGGGTCCTCATGGTTAAGTTCAGTATCTTAGCTGCTCATAACCGTCAGGTACCATTATTTAGTGAAATCAATAAACTGTTTGAATAACGGCAGCTCCACAATGTGGGACTGTGGTAGCCTAGCGGGTAAGGTACTGGACTATGGACCAGAAGGTCCAGGGTTCAAATCCCACCTCTGCCAAGCTGCTACTGTTGGGTCCTTGAGTAAGTCCCTTAACCCACAATTGCTTGGATTGTAAGACTGTATAACTTGTAAGTTGCTCTGGATAAGGGTGTCTTCTAAATGCTTTAAATGTAAATGTAAATGTACACAGACACAGATTCCAGTCGTGGGCCAGTCTGGACTCCCATCTGTGTGAAATTGGCATGTTCTCCCTGTTCTGTGCGAGTTTATTAAGATCTCTGTATGTGATGGACTGAATCTGGCCCATGTGAGTTCTTGGACAATGTTAGACCTGTTTAAATTTCAATGTTTTGGTTTTTAAGTGAACGGTTAGGTCACCAAATAAACTGTTTAATTTTTATTGTTATTTATAATGAACTCATCTAATATCATTCATGGGATTGTATATATTTTCATTTTTAACTTTACCTTTGTGTTTTCAGTACTCAATTTAATAAACTGAATTTCTTCGTATTATTAGTATTATTTATAATGAACTAATATTATATAATTCATCATATTTTATCGTGATTTTTTGCATTTTACGTTTGTGTCTTTAAGTATTAAATTTACTAGGGTACATACAGAAACAGAAATATATGTATAAATATAAATGTGTGTGATCTGTAGCTGAGTTTGGAGATTTTACCTCGTTTAGTTGAGTTTTGTAACTGAATAAAGTTCTCATTTTTGCCCTGAGAAAAGCCACCATGGTTTTTTTTGTTGTTGTTGTTATTATGAGCATTGCTTTATCATTATTGGTGTTGAGTTCTTGACCCTATGCAACCCTGAACTGGACTATTTGGTGGACAAATCTAGAAATAAACCTGAGATTTAACTCTATATCTATCATAAGCCAGATTTTTGTTTGGTTAAGAGGAGAAGCAAGGCTAACTGTTAAGCATGGTGAAAGATTTATTTCTATATTCCGTTTAACTTCAGCAAACATCAGCCGATAAAAAGAGGTTAGACATGAGAGCAAGATCCAAAAACAAAGACAGATCAGTTTTCTTTTAAACAATAACAAACGTTGTGTAAAGAACCAAAGCCCGCTAGCTGCATGTATTTTCTCTCTGGAAGTCGTGGTTGGTTTTTTGTTAGGTCGGGATTCCCCGCCTCTGCTAAGTTGTCAGGATGAACCCATCTGTCGGATGAAGGGCAGCTCCACGCTCTAATTTATCAGGTCGGTAATTAAAAGCACACACTGAGAGCTCTCCTGTGAATTAGCGCTGTATATCAAACGCCGCGGATCCTGTCAGGCTGAAGCCGGGATGTAAGTGCTGAAGCAGCGTCCGGGTTAAACATTACAGAGTGTGTGTGAGGAGCGACTCCAAAACCCCGACACCAAGCCTCATTACTGCTCTTAATCTCTGCAGTTAACGTCCATTCAGCCGGGCGGCTGCGCTAATGAGCGATCCTCACTAACTTAGCTGTTTGCCCAAACGAGCCGCCCCTGCACCCGCAATATGGCACGGCTTAGCCTAATGGGGACGTTCCACCTGGAATTTGATCAGTTTGGTAAAACAAACAAAGAAGAACGCTTGTTTTGTTATGTTTAACACAAAACAACATCGTGCGTGTGTGTGTGCGTGCGTGCGTGCGTGTGTGTGTGTGTGTTTACATCTTAACTTTTATTGTTTTTTAAATTTCATATTGATATAATTAACATATTTTATCATGTTTAATAAATGTTTTTGAAATGTAATTTGTTATTCACTTATTATTTTATTTCATTTGTCTGACTTACTGCTGTGATTTGACTGAATTAATTATTTAAAAAAATAAATAAAACCATTATTTTAGATTTACTTTCTCATTAATGGCAAATGAGTCAACTTTAAGTCAATAAAGCACTGAATCTAATCAGCTCTAATCATTTGTTTACAATTAATTTAATTTAATTAAATTAATCCCAGCTTACTGTACACTATTGTATATGATTTTAATTTCATTTATTAAAACTATATTAAGTACCATTATAAAAAAAAAAAAAAATATATATATATATATATATATATATATATATATATACATATATACGTATATATATATATATACGTATATATGTATATATATATATATATATATATATATATATATATATTGTTTTTTTAAAATCATATATTTTATATTGTATATTGCATAGATATCCTTTTAAAATATTTTATGGTAATATTTTTAAATCTGTGTACACATATTAAATTATATTGATTGATTTCATGAATTGACAAATAAAACCTGTTTTTTTTTTCAAACAAAATGTAAATGTTTCCTTCAATATCTAAGTGTTTCTAATTTTTGCTCTGTATTAGAGAGTTAATTTGAATGGTTTTACTTTAATTAAACTTTTATAACACTGTTAGATCTGTTTAAACTTCAGTGTCTGGGATTTAGATGAACATTAGATCAAGTAAACTGTTCTTTATAATTAAATAATGTCATTAAATATTAAGTATTTTATATATTTAAATTTTTGCCTTTTACCTTTGTGTTTTCAGTATTAATTTTAATTATTAAGAATTTCTTCTTCATGTTATTATAATTATTATTATTAATTATAATAAACTAATATTATATAACTCTTCAATATTATATAGCATTTTTTGCCTTTTAGATTTGTGTTTTTAAGTACTACAGTACATATAGAAATAGAAATAAAAATAGAAATGTGTGTTATTTGTAAGTTTGGAGATTGGACCTTGTTGAGCTGAGTTTTGTAACTGAGTGGTTCTCCTTTTTGCCCTGTGAAAAGCTGCGTGTTTTTTGTCGCTATTATTATCATCGCGGCTTTATCGTTATTGGCGCTGATGCGGCCCCATTAGCTGATTTATGACCCCCCATGGGGTTTGATGGGATGTCAGAGATCGGTGAGTTAATGAGAAGTTCATAAGAACTCGAGTTCTGTGGTTCAGTGACAAAGCTTCAGGTTCAGCAGTTAATCTGTAACCAGCCGAGATAAACAGATAAGAGTTACTATCCAGAACATGCACATTCTGAGCCGTATTAGCCTTAGCATTAGCATTAGCATTAGCAATGCTAGCAATCCTAAATATTACATGCTTCATGCTGTTATTAAATGTTTATCAAAAAACATTTACACAAAGTTTAATCACAGTTTGAACCAATTTATATAACATGTATTATTATTATTATTATTATTATTATTATTATTATTATTATTAAATTACAAAATGGAATTGGAATTATTTATTAAATACTCGTGATGTTTATTTAAATATACACAAGGTTTATTAGAATGATTATTATTAAATTACAAAATTGATCATAAAACTCTGCTAATGTACAACTGCACAGTTTCTGAAGAATAAAGCATCTCATATAACTTTTTCTATTTCTCTCATACTGGAAATAGTTTCCTTTTCTTACAATATTCAACAAATATTTTCAATCACAAACCTGTGCATGTTTTATTAAATAAAAATAATGCATATCATTGTTTTTTTTTATGACACAAGCTGTTTTTTATGTAAACAGATATGAAAATTAATGAATTAATGATGAATTAATATTTACTCATTGATTACATTTCATATTTAATTTACCAGAACATTTAAAGAATGATATTTTGTGTTATATAAAACAAAAGTGAATTTGTTTATATGCTTTTTGTTTTATTAATTCTTTCTCAACTTGTAATTTGATTCAATATATAATGACTTTTAATTTATTTTTTATTTACAATTTAAAACTATCACGAAATATTTCCTACAGTGTGTGTACTGCTGTTACATTATATTATATTATGTGTACTTGTCACATTGGATTTTAAAACAAACACATTTATTTCATATTTCTTGCATTTCATTTCTGGTTTTATTTTGTCTATCCTGGGTTGTTTCTTTAATATTTTTACACTTAGAATAACTAATAGTAAAATAACTCATATATTACACATACGTTTTTTGACTTATTTATCTGTGATAATAATATTTATCTTTAACTTGTTTTCTCCTTTATCTATTGCTGTCCTTTTTTCCTCATTAATGTTTTTCAAGAATATAATTAGCTTTATTTCATTTTTTTCAAACTGGATTTTCTTAATTAACTTAACTTAATTAATCAATGTGTAGATAAATCCTAAAATAACCAGTAATCATTGTCTTTCTGATTATTATCCATGCTGTTATTATTTTATGTCTGAAGAGAATTTATTCTACTTTAAATATCTAAATATTGTAAATATATATCATTTATTTTAAGGTAATTAAAATAAGAATAAGAGCTACAGGTTATATTTTATTATATGAACAATTTTTTCTGAACCAGATTTTTTGAATCTGGTACAGTCTCAACAACTTCAATAAAACTTAGATAAAAGTTTTTTTTTACTTTGTGTTCTTAGGTTGTCATTAACATAATTTCCATGAATTATGTTTAGCTTTATTGTTACCTCACTGATTATAAATCCAGCTCCTAATAAAACACATTTGATATTTTTTAAATTTATTTTGTCAGATCTTGATTTAGCTTTAGTGAGTTTACTTTTTCTGATCTTTTTCTTGCAATGCAAAGTGTTTTTAAATACTTCTACACCTGTACAAAAAGTGTGTTATTTATTTTTTTTACTAAAAGCTGTAACTCTGGTGCTTTTTATTTACTTATTTTATCAGTGTTATAGCAGCACTATAATTATTTGATCTTTAAAACTTTTACAAAAACAATGACGCATTTCTAAAACATTCGTGTTCCCTGATCCCAGTAGCATGAATCCCTGACTACAATAAATACATTTAATTAATTCAAATTTAGAATCTAAGAAATATGACTACGATAGTGATAGAAATAATAATTATCTCTATAATATAAACATTCTTTTCTTTTTTGATTTTAAAAATGATCTCCGACCTGAAATATGTTTTAGACACATGCTAAGATTTACAGCGTTCTGTTCTGTAATAACTGAATTTTCCTGTTTGTACCCGTGTGTGAGGTCAGGCTCGTACCCGGGTTGGCGGGCGTGGCACTGCGGCGCATCCACTCGTACGGGTTCCTGCGCTGCTCGGTGGGTGAAAGCGGAGCGACCGATGAAGATGAGCTGATGGAAGGATGAAGCAGACCCGGAGGCTGCAGGTTGGACGGAGGAAAGTCGGGCGGCCCGAAGCCGATCTGTCCCGGGTTCGAGGAGCCACCGGGGACCACCGGGGTCCCGTAAGGGGTCCAGTCATCCCGTGGAGGAGCGGGTGCAGGGGGAGC
>JAJAGP010002895.1:0-93585 GCA_025084515.1 Ancistrus triradiatus
GGCTCTAACTTCACCTGTGGCATCCAGATCTCCTAAGCTAGGAGCTGAGCTAGCCTTCTTTAATGTCTGGATGCACGCCTCTAAAACTACAATCTTCTCCGTCAGACGGCTAAATAGAATAGCTAAATATGCCACACTCGGCACAGGGAACAAGCACAGCAGAAGCCATGTTAGTACAATTAATGAATTAAAGGTACTTCGCTTCGGGTGGTATTGTGGGGTGCCGAGTGAAGATATGGTTCAGCTGCAGCCGATGGTCCAATGCAATGCTCGATTAAAGCGTTAATACAAGTTAAGTCAACACAAAACGTCACAAAAAACTAAGTCTCAGAAAGAAAGTGGGAAAAGACTAAAAAAGTATAAAAACACACACTACTGCAAAAGAAGACGCAACTCTGGTAATTAGCTAATGGCTAATTACTGCAAACACAAGCCGGTATACCTGTAAAGTTACTAAATAACGATTAGCGGCAAAAAAATATAATCCGCCGGTACGAGAATAAAATGATTAAGATGTTGTAAAAACCTAATATATATACGATTATATACCATACAGATGCGATCGGGAATTAAAATAGTTCAAAGGTAATAAACTGCTAACAGCTACGAAACGGCATTACTGTATACTGCAAAAAAATAATCCTGCGTTACAAAAGCAGAGATTTCAGATGCACGAGAGGTAAGAGGAACTTGACAGTAACCCTTAAGCAAATCAAGTTTGTTCACATACGTTGCAGAGCCAACTTGGTCAACACAGTCATCAATCCTGGGTAAAGGATACGAATCAGACACAGTAACTGCATTTACTTTTCTGAAATCAGTACAAAACCGGTGGGAACGATCTGGCTTTTCAGCCAGCAAACAAGGAGAGCTCCAAGGACTGGAACTCTGTTTGGCTAAACCATGTTCTAATAAATATGACTTCTTTTTTCATAATTTCCCTTTTTAAGGGATTTACACGATAAGCTTGTTGTTTTATCGATATGATTGTCGTTACCTTAATGTCACGCTGGAAGACAGTTGTCTGCAAAGGGACATGCCCAAATAAATTGGGAAAATCATGTATCAGGGTTAATAAGTCATCCTTTTGCTCCTCTAGCATATGGGTGAGCATACTGGGCAGTTTCAAAAGCATTTCTGAATTAAGAAGTCTCACACCTGGCTCTGATATCTTCTGATGTACCAATTCATCTGGATCTGCTTCAGACTCAGGCAACATCTCTATAACAGAAACAGGGGAGATATTAGCAGAAGGGTCATGTGCCGTTTTCTCAGTGGAACAGCCTCGATCATAATAAGCCTTCAGCATGTTGATGTGGCATACCCGCCTTTTTCGCCTTTTGTCAGGTGTACAAACGACATAGTCTGTGTCACTGAGCTTTTTATCAACAACATAAGGACCAGCAAACTTAGCAGAGAGTGCTGAGCCATGGATGGGTAACGACACCAGAACTTTGTCTCCAGCCTGGAAATTCCTAGGCACAGCTCTCTTATCATAAAATGCTTTCATACGAGCTTGGGAGGCACGTAGGTTTTTCTTGGTAAACTCACATGCTGTATGCAAACGCTCTCGAAATTTGCTTACATAACCCAAGACATTACTAGGACTCGCCTGGTCAGACACCAGCTCATCCTTCAAAGCTTTTAACGGTCCTCTCACAGAATGACCAAAAACAAGTTCAAACCCAAAGATTCCTGTATCGATTCACGAACTGCAAATATCATAAAGAAACCCCTTCATCCCAGTCATTTCTGGTATCCAAACAGTACCTTTTTAACATTGTTTTCAAAGACTGATGAAAACGTTCCAAGGCACCCTGAGACTGAGGATGATATGGGCTGGAAACTTGATGTCGAATACCCAAGGTTGACAACACCTGAGAAAATATTCGAGATACAAAGTTAGTACCTTGGTCAGTTTGAATGACCTTTGGAAGACTAAACACAGTAAAGAACTTCATCATGGCTTTGATGACAACAGGAGCTGTAATTTTACGCAATGGTATGGCTTCTGGGAACCGGGTAACAACACACATTAAAAGTCAACTTGTACTGGCTTTGTTTTCTTGTCCTTGGTAAAGGACTCACACAGTCGGCTAGCACATGTTCAAAATGTCCCCCTACTTCTGGAACAGGATGTAAAGGTGCAAGGGGAACAGGTTGATTCAGCTTCCCTACGTACTGACATGTATGGCATGATTTACAATACTCACTCACATCCTTTTTAAGAGCAGGCCAGAAGAAATGGGTAAGGGTACGTCAGTAAGTTTTGGTGACCCCCCGATGTCCAGACCATGGAAGATCATGCACCAAGTGCAGAATTTGTCTGCGATACGCATATGGTACCACTACCTGAAAGACAGTGGTTTCCAATCCACCACTGGAGGAAGACCACTTGCGCATCAAGACACCGGTTTCCAGATAAAAACCTGTTTGTTTGTCAGCCAGGTCTCTGAAATTACAAACAGATGTGAAACACTTCTGTAGGCTGGGGTCACTCTGTTGGGCTTGAATAAGTTGCTCTCTACCAACAAGCAAAAATGTTGCCTCTTTATCCCCTGGAAGTTGCTGCTTCTGCTTCTTAAGTGAACTAAATGGAGAACATATTGTCTCAGTATTCATGGAACCCTCCTTAGCAAGAAAGCAGTCAGACAGATCCCCCACGTCAGCCCACTTACGTGCCTGAGATCTAGTTACTACACAGGCTGGAAATGGTACCAGTGAGTCCTGGGAGACCAACCCTAAACACTCCTGAGGACCACATGGTTTATCTAACACTTCTAGCACTGGTAGCACTTTTCCACCTGCCAGATCATTGCCTAATATTAACTGTACACCATCCACAGGCAATGCCTGACACACGGCCACATTAACGGGACCTGTAATCAGATCGGAGACCAAATATATTCTGTGTAACGGTAACTTCACATATTCCGAACCAAACCCACGACAGAACACATAAGTTCCACTTGAACTCCGTTCATTCAAGGGAAGTACACCCTCCAACAGAAGAGACTGTGCTGCCACAGTATCTTTCAACATATTAACAGAACACTGAGCTTGATTCTGACTACCAATAGGAACTTGAGCAGTAGAAATGAAAGGTTTGTAACTACGGTCTGCCACCTGAATGTTGTTACAAGGCATTGAGGTGTCAGAAACAGAAGAGCTCACCAAGGTTACAGCTCTTGGTTTTGAGTTCTGACTAGCAACTATCTGCTTTTGTTTCAATACTGGGCAGTTAGCAATTCTATGACCCACCTTGTGACAGTAAAAACACTCATCCTTAGAACCTGCAGCAGGACGAGTGAACCGACCAGATGCAGCTGGATTGCTTGGTTGTTAGGATCCGTGCCCTGCCCCATGTTTTCGTTACTTTTATTTTGGCCTTTTGGATCCAGTATGGCTGCACCCGCACCTGAAGCGCATTTGATTTCTCATTATCGGGACACTATTTAAATCGCATGGACTTCTCTGCTGGTGTGGGAGTGGGGCCTCATTTTGTTATTGTGGTGTAGTGCTTGTTTGTTCTTGTTCCTGGTCGGGTTTACTCGTGAGTGGTTTTTGTTTGGTGTACATGTGATTGTGTAGCTGGTTAGCTTCGTTAGATTTTGTTAGCTCTCCATAGCTTTTGGTAGCTCTCTATTCCTATTTTGTAGTTTCTATACCGGTGTAGCTTTCCGTAGCTTCCATAGCCGGTCTTTATTATTATTTGTAGCTTCTATTACTGGGGGGTATTTCAGAAAGCAGGTTTAGTGAAAACTCAGAGTAAGTTGACTCAGAGTTTACGGATACTCTAGGTTTTCTTTTCACAAAGCAAGTTCAGCGTAACTTGGAGTCAGTTACTCCAGCAACATACTCCGTGAAGCTAACCTGCTCACTAGCATGTTTACTTCAACTAACCCTGAGTTTCTCACATCGAAGCACAAACACTACGGAGAAATCTCCATCGGGAGAGGCTAATTTAATGTTTCCTCGTTCCCTGATGATTATCTGTGTGAGCCTTAGCATTTCTCAGCACAGTCCATTATTTCTAGTAACAATCTTCTCCGCTATCAATGTCTCAAATGACACTCCGTGGACACGCCCTGAGTTCGGAGCAAATACTTTGTGTTCGCTCCACTTTTTTGCCAGTGATGCTGAGCATATTCTAAAGCAACCGTCTGTCGGGCTGTCAGAAATGTGACTCTTGCATTAAAACGGTTACTATAAACCTTTGTGGTGAGCCTAAGCCTGATCAAAGAAGAATTCCACAGAATTTAAGATATCAGTCTAAACAACAAGAAATTTATTTAGTATGAAGCTTTGAGACTTGAATCAGTTAATATGATTTTAATATTAATATGATTTTAAGGTTTCCAAGTGTGATTGGCTGCATAGATGGCACTCTTTGCTAAATGAAGGAGATTAAGTGAATAGGAAGTTTTCCCACAACATTAATGTGCAGGTAGGCCTAAATAATATCAATTTTGCATTACAAATGAAATACAAATCACAATACAGCCACTGCAGTTAATTGCTGTGCGAAGATCATATGTGATACAACCCACATCATCAGCAACATGGAAGCAAAGTGGCCTGGGTCTGTGCATGACTTGTAAAGTTTTCAGGAGTGTACAGTGAGTGCAGAAGGTACCCCTGCCAGCCATATTTTCTGACCCCTTGCGCTGATCCTGAGCCTGGCCGACAGCAATATTATAACTTGGCTGACTGCAGGACGAGCCAGGGTAGAGACGAGCACTGGGGATCTCAATGACTGGTGATCAGACAATGTCCCACTCATCCAGTGACCGATCCTGATATAAATCCTGACCACATCGCTGATGCACGAGATGCAAGAGCAGTGAGAGACACAATCTGCTACCATCATTACTGATTTGCCTATCACCTCCCCAATGTCAAATAAAAACAATATGCCTGTCTTTTTATGAAGTCTTTATTTCCTGCAAGTGCAAATGCAGTACAGAGGTTAATATATTGTTCTTCAAACAAGTAAAATCATCATCCACCTGTGGGCACCTCATACACCTTTAACTGATGTTCCAGCAGTTGTATTTCCATTATTGTCTTTTATATCTCCAGCCTTATGTGATCCATTTCTAAATTATATTTTTCCATTTGTTTCTAAAACTACACCTTTTATGGGGAGCTACAGGAACGCAAACAAAATGACATTGAATATCACTGTGCCAGTTCTAAGTCATGGGCCAATTCTGAATCACATCTTACTGAGATACATTGTTCTGTGGAGGTGGATGGACCTTCTTCCCCAATGTAATTTCCAGCAGCACTCTGTATGATCCACTGTTAGATGTTATTTTCAAGGTGTAAACCTCAGTAGGCCTCTCTGTATCTTCCCTTTCTGTGGCAGCTGACAAGGTTTGCTCATTACCTTCCTACAATACAAATGAACAATTTTCTGTGGAATATTGAAAGTACTTACACCTGCATGGAGCTCTGTCATGGCTTCACCAGATTACAACAACAGTATACTCTGACACTGAACATCATTTAACTCCCAATGTGTTAAAATAACTCGTTGAGAGTTAAAATCAACTCAGAAATGTTTAACTCAACACTCCAGTTTTTGCTGTGTAACTGGTAGAAAAATGAGAAGACTAGACAGTTAAATGATAACTTTAACTAATTTTACTACTTTGAACAAGACAATGTACCTAACTGGACTTTTGTTTCTACAACAGTGTGCATCACAGTTTTTCAAATATGCCACCATGAAATATGAAGAATCTGGCAAGGTAACAGCAGTCAATTACAAAGAATTGTACTGCTACAAGAAAATCTGTGTGCCAAGTTGTGTCTAGTAATGGATGGGTGGCATCACTGATCCCACAGTGGCAAAGTGATGAATGTACATAAGTTTATATCCTTAATTTGAATGACTACCCTCTTATGTACGCCACTGGGTCCTGGGGGGGTGGCTGGGTCAGATGGGCTTCCTCCAAGGATGCCTTCAGCAACACGTCACCCCGTGTTTTGAATGAGGGCCATCTCTTCAGCCTCTGTGAGAGGTGGTGGTGGACCCCCACCTGTTTTTTGGCCCTCACCCTTGACCTTTCTATTATAATAGAGGTCAAATTTGAACACATCTAACATTGAACAAATTGGGAGACTTATATGTATAAAGGTATGTAGGTGTTGCTTTCAAATAAATAATAAGAAATACTGTCAGTGTTGTAATGGTTGAACAATTTACTTTTATCTCTCTTAGAAAATTTCACTAGCTATTTACATATATGACATAACCACTGAGTATTATTTAATTAGGTAGGGTAGCTAAACAACATCACGATTGCATGTAATAATATTATACCTTTTACCCGTTTAAACTATATTTTGTGTTTCATGATAAGTAAGTACAATTAAACCAGCTGCTAGATTGCTCAAGCAGGGTATTTCTAGTGCCGTTCCCAAGCCCGGATAAATGGTGAGGTTGTTTTGGATAAATGGTGTTTTGTGTGTGCAGGAGACAAAGTGGAAGGGTAGCAAGGCTCGATGCATTGGTGCAGGGTTTAAACTGTTCTACCATGGTGTGGATAGGAAGAGAAATGGAGTTGGTGTGGTCCTGAAGGAGGACTATGTAAAGAATGTCGTTGAGGTGAAAAGGGTGTCAGATAGGATAATATGTCTGAAGCTGGAAATGAGGGTGTAATGGTGAATGTTGTTAGTAGCTATGCACCACAGGTTGGCTGTGAATTAGAGGAAAAAGAGAGATTCTGGGGGGAGTTAGATGAAGTGGTTGAGAGCATTCCCAGGGAGGAGAGACTGGTGATTGGTGCAGATTTCAATGGTCATGTTGGTGAAGGTAATAAAGGAGATGAGGAAGTGATGGGCAGGTTTGGTGTTAAGGATAGGAACCTAGAAGGACAGATGGTGGTGGATTTTGCAAAGAGGATGGAAATGGCTGTGGTTAACAAATATTTCCAAAAATAAGGAGGAGCCATAGGGTGACTTTAAGAGTGGACGGGAGGAGCACACAGGTAGACTACATCCTATGTAGAAGAGGTTGCTTAAAAGAGATTGGTGATTGTAAGGTAGTGGCAGGGGAGAGTGTAGCTAGGCAGCATCGGATGGTGGTGTGCAGGATGGCTCTGGTGGTTAGGAAGAGGAAGAGGACAAAGGCAGAGCAGAGGACCAAATGGTAGAAGTTGAGAAAGGAAGAATGTTGTAAGGTGTTCAGAGAGGAGCTGAGAAAGGCTTTGGGTGATCGGAAAGAGCTTCCAGACGACTGGATAGTAGCGGCAACAGTAATTAGACAGACAGGTAGAAAGGTACTGGGTGTGTTTTCTGGACAGGCAAAGGATGAAAAGGAAACCTGGTGGTGGAACGAGGACATGCAGGAGGTTATTCAGAGAAAGAGGTCAGCAAAGAAGAAATGGGACAGGGACAGGACTAATGAGAGTAGGCAGGAGTACAGAGTATAAGGAGATGCGGCAAAGACACTTCAACACTAAGCCAGTCCTAAGGAAAAAACGCATCCGTATGGGAAACATCCGGCAGGAAGCCCTATAATTAATCCACGATACCTCATCACAGAGGATAAAAACAAGAGGAGGACGTGGGCCAACTGGTGGGGCCCAGGGGTTCATTTAGTGGGCGTTTCTTTCTCCGGGGTACGCAGTCTGTCTTGTTCTCGTTTTGCCTTAGTTCTTTTACCTGCACACTAGGGAGGAGTCCATCCCTCTGGGTGTTTTCCTATGTAATATGTGGGAGGTTTTCGGCTGGGTAGAATTGTAGACCTCCACCCCCCGTTTCACCCTAACCCCCTCTTATTCTTCGATGATTGTAGGCTACCATCGTGCGGCGGCGTGTATTCATTTTCGGTGCCGAGGTTTTTGTGTTTACTTTTAGCAGGCTTCGGTGCGCCTCCGTTCTTCTTCCTGGCTCTCTTTGCTGCGATTTGCGATCGAGTGGCGTCCTTTTTCTCTCCCACTCCCTGTGGGAAACGACTCCTGTCCCCGCGCTGGGGTTTCCTCCCGCGTCATCCTTCTCACCCATGCGGTTTGTGAACCAAAAACCATTCTCTGCCAAGACCCCACGTGGAACCTGCCGGCCGGGCGCCCGCCCTCTAAAAAGACGGCCCCTGGTGAACCCGTCATTCGCCGGGCAGAAGTACCCAGTTTATTTCCCCATTGAGGCGTAGCCACCCACAGGGGACCTCTTTCCAATACTCTCCCATGGGTCTCCTCTCCCGCGGACCGACTTTTTACGCATTCCACACCACTTACTTCTTCCCGTCCGCCCCGGGCCCGCCGCCCGCCCTACCTCCCTTATTTTGCCACGCTTCCCCCCCAGGAGGCCTTGTGGGGATCAGACTATTTTCTGCCGTGCATATTCCGGGAGCGAGTACCGAACAAAGGATTGAGTGTGCCCTCATCTGTTGTTGTGAGACCTGGGACGAACATTCTTACTCCTCCCTGTTCGGGAGAGGAGAAAAGGTTAAATAGAAAGACGTTCGGCACAGGGACAATGTAAGCCGGAGTTTCTGAGGAGGAAAGGGAGAGGACCAAAAGGGAGAGAGGAGCAAAGGACGGGAAGGAGAGAAGGGGACGAACTTGATGAACCCGAGATGAATACAATAGAGCACGAGAAGACAGGAGGGTTCTGGGGGGGAGGCGGGATGATGGAGATAAGTGAGAGAGGAGAGGATGGAGCATTTGACGAGGGACAACAAAGGATGGGGAAAGAATGTCAGCGGGGAGCAGGCTGAGATAAAGGAGAGATTAGAAAATGGAAATGTTACTGTCAGGTGAGGAGAGGGTTGGAGGGGAAAGGGAAAAAAGATGGAAAGGAGTATAGTGGTAAGTATTTTGAGGAGTTGATGAAATGTAGAATATGAAAGGGAAAGAAGGTTGTTGGATGGTGTAGATTATAAAAGGAAAGAATGTTGGAATAGCGTAGAAATTGTGGAACAGGATGTTGCAAAGATTAGCGAGGACGAAGTGAGGAAAGCTTTGAAAAGGATGAAGAACGGAAAGGCAGTGGGTCCTGATGACATACTGGTTGAGGTATGGAAAAGTCTAGGAAAGCTGGGAGTGGTGTTTTTGACAAGATTATTCAATGGAATTCTGGTGAATGAGAGTATGCCGGAGGAATGGAGGAATGGTTTACTTGTACTGATTTTTAAGCAGAAGGGTGATGTACAGAGTTGTGGCTCTTACAGGGGCATAAAGTTGATGAGCCACACAATGAAGATTTGGGAGAGAGTTGTGGAAGCTAGGCTCAGACAGGAGGTGACAGTGCGTGAACAACAGTATGGTTTCATGCCAAGGAAGAGCACCATGGATGCGATTTTTGCTTTGAGACTGCTGATGGAGAAGTATAGAGATGGTCAGAAAGAGCTACACTGTGTCTTTGTGGATTTGGAGAAAGCTTATGACAGGGTGCCAAGGGAGGAACTGTGGTGGTGTATGAGGAAGTCTCGAGTGGCTGAAAAGTACGTTAGATTAGTGCAGGACATGTATGATAACAGCGTGACAGCGGTGAGATGTGCTGTAGGAGTGACAGATAGCTTCAAGGTAGAGGTGGGACTGCATCAAGGATCGGCCCTGAGTCCCTTCTTATTTGCTCTGGTGATGGACAGACTAACAGATGAAGTCAGACAGGAATCGTCGTGGACTATGATGTTTGCAGATGACATTGTGACCTGTAGTGAGAACAGGGAACAGGTAGAAGAGAACTTGGATAGGTGGAGGTATACTCTGGAAATTAGAGGAATGAAAGTCAACTATAGTAAGACAGAATACATGTGTCTAAATGAAAGGGAGGCAGGTGGAACAGTCAGGCTACAGGGATCAGTGGTCACAAAGGTCCAGGAGTTCAGGTACTTGGGATCAACCTTCCAAGGAAATGGGGAGTGTGGAAAGGAGGTGAAGAAGAGAGTACAGGCAGGATGGAGTGGGTGGAGAAGAGTGTCAGGAGTGCTGTGTGACAAAAGGGTCGCAGCAAAAGTGAAAGGAAAGATTTATAAGAGAGTAGTGAGACCAGCCTTGTTGTATGGCTTAGAGACAGTGGCACTGACAAAGAGACAGGAAGCAGAGTTGGAGGTGGCAGAACTTAAGATGTTGTGGTTCTCTTTAGGAGTGTCTAGGGTGGACAGGATTAGGAATGAGATCATCAGAGGGACAGCACAGGTTGGAAAATTGGGAGACAAAATTCGAGAGGGAAGTTTGAGATGGTTTGGACATGTGCAGAGGAGGGATAGTGGATATATTGGTAGGAGGATGTTGGGCGATGGAGCTGCCAGGCAGAGAAGGAGAGGAAGACCAAAGAGGAGTTATTTGGTAGTGGTAAATGAAGATATGCAGGGAGTTGGGGTGAGAGTAGAGGACGTGGAGGACAGGGTGAGGTGGAAACGTTTAACTGGCTGTGGTGACCCCTGATAAAGGGAGAAGCCGAAAGAAGAAGAAGAAGATAAGTAAGTACATTTCCTGATAAGTAACTACATTTTGTGCTTGTTGGGTTGCACCTGCATAAACATTAACATGCGCACACGTAAAATAAAATAAGTGGAACACTCGGAATAAAACTTTTTCTTCAGTTATTACTCACACCATTGACTCGGGCAGCATTTTTATTTTTTGCCACGCCAGCTCACGTTATTTTGCTACTGTATTATTTTTTTCCTAAATATGTGCTCAAATTATATATACGCACCTATTTTGAACTCCACTGGGTTGAAGTGGGAGGACTGAGCCCGGTTTTCTCTCCCGTTGCCATGCTGATCCGTGTTATCTGCGTTCCATTGATGAGGGCTTTGTATCTCCTCGTGCACGAGCCTTACTCAGGGTTAAAGTAACTCGGAGTTGACGGAACTAAACGTTATCCCCCGTTCTGAAACCGAAAACTCTGAGTTGGACAGTTCAGGATTGGTCAACCAAGAGTTCAGATTTGAACTCAGGGATTGTTAAACTTGCTTTCTGAAATACCCCCCTGGTGTAGCTTCCTGTAGCTTCCTTAGCCGGATTTGTTATTATTTGTTGCTTCTCTACTGGTATAGCTTCCTGTAGCTCCCTTAGCCGGTATTATTGTTATTGTTTGTTGCTTCTCTACCGGTATAGCTTCCTGTAGCTCCCTTAGCTGGTATTATTATTATTATTATTATTGTTATTATTATTATTATCATTTGTTGCTTCTAGCCAGTAAAGCTTCCCGTAGCTCCCTTAGCTGGTATTATTATTATTATTATTATTATTATTATTATTATTTGTTGCTTCTAGCCAGTATAGCTTTCTGTAGCTCTCTTAGCCAGTATTATCATTATTATATGTAGCTTCTCCAACTGGTTTAGCTTCCTGTAGCTTCCTTAGCCGGTATTATTATTTATTTGTAGTTTCCCTACCGGTTACAGCCTTCTGTAGCTTCCCGTAGCCTTCTGTGGCTTCCCGTAGCCTGTATTATCATAATTATTTGTAGCTTCTCCAACCGGTTTAGCTTCCTTAGTCGGTATTATTACTTATTTGTAGTTTCCCTACCGGTTACAGCCTGCTGTGGCTTCCCGTGGCTTCCCAAAGCCTTCTGTGGCTTCCCAGAGTCTTCTGTGCCTCCTCGTGTTTCCCTAGCCGACATTTCCTCCTGCGGTTCCCTTAGCTCCCTGTAGGTTCCCTTAGTGTTCCGTAGTATTCCTTGTTTTCCTAGCTTGCTGTTTTCTTTCTTTGGTTTTGCCCAGTCCGTGTTAGCCCCTTGTTCTCCGGTGTTTAATTTTGTGTACTTTCCTTGGTTGATATTTTATCGTATAGCTTCCTCTGTGTCACAGTTTGTTTTCATTTATGTCCATGGTTATCTCCTTAATTATAATTTCTTTCTTTATTGTTGTTTTTGGTTGATAGCCGTGTTGTTTATATTATTTTTGTCTCCAGGTTTTGGTGTATCTCATTGTGTCATCCCTTGTTTTTTTCTGAGGTCGTTATGTCTGTCTTGGTTGTGGTATACTTTATCTCTTGTTGAACCTGTTAATAAATCTAGTTTTGTTATACCAGACCTGCATTTTCGTCTGCCCCTTAGTCCCCCCACGTAACACTGGTGTACTCTGCCCGGATGATTTGGGCTTCAAAGGCTGAGACATTCTTATGCGTAAGCACAAACTCATCTAAGTTTTGCAGCTTCTGAAAGAGAAGAAACATTCTGATCATTCAAGTAGACAACAACTTTCTCTGGCAAAGAACTTTTAAATTCCTCTAACAAGATTAGCTCTCGTGGGAGAGTCAAACTTATTAACCTCTCTAGAAGCACACCACTTGTCCAACAAGTTTTCCTTTTCTTGTGCAAACTCCACAAAAGTTTGAGATGGATGTCTCTGATGACTACGAAACCTCTGTCGGTAGGCTTCAGGAACTAAGTCATATGCACGAAGTATGGTAGATTTCACAATTTCATAGTGCAAGCTATCCTGCAGCGATAAGGAGGAACATACCTCCTGAGCCTTTCCCACAAGCTTACACTGTAACACAAGTCCAAATTTCCTTTGGCCAAGCCAAGGTAGTTGCAATTCATTCAAAACTCCTAAAGTAAGAATCTACTTCCACTTCTCTAAACGGAGGGACTAAAGCAATCTGCTTACTCACATTAAAGGTGGAAGACGGTGGAGAGTGAACTGATGAAGTTGATGCAGCCAATGTTCCAGGGAGTGGTCTGGAAAGCAAAGCTTTATTAGTCAAGGTATGAGGACTTCCAACATCCTCTCCCCTTTTAAGTTCCATCTCCCATCGGATCTCTTTTTCAACTTCTAGTTCCATCTTCCGGATTGCAAGCTGTAAATCTCTCTCTGCTTGGTGAGTTTGAACTAGCAGAGTCAAAAGATGAGAGAGGATCAAATCTAGGTAAGGTAGCTCTTACCCTGGGCACAGTCTTGACACCTCCAGATGCAGAAGGAGTTTGCGGACCTTCCACTTTAGCTTCCTCCTCCACAACCGTAGAGTCTACCGGAATATTAAAATGAAGAACCCCTAGGTCAGCCAGATGATCTAAGACCAACTGCTTGATCTCCCGTTTGATCATAGATCTAGGGATAGGGATTTCATATTGTCCTGCAACCTGTAACAGATCATCCTTCCTGCAATAATTCATTTTCTCAAGAGTAGGATTGTCAATGAACGCTTGCAAATCAAATGATGACATTTCCCAAGATTGCCACAAGAGCTTACTTGAACGAGTTGTGAAAAATTTAGCTTCCTCCAACAGTCCTTTTTCCTGAGACTAAATTCTATGGCCTTAAAGAAGAATCTTTAGGCCCTAAAGAGGCCCTAAAGAGATCAAATATCCTAGACGAGCCCCCACTGTTACGACCCCTGCACTCTGGCTCTGATGCTAGGGGTACAAGCAGGGTGTAACAAGGTGGAACCCAGTCCCACCAAAAGCCAAAAGAGAATAATAAATGGAGAACCAAACAACAGGAATAGTATTTCAAGGCAAGGAAAACTTATTTATACAAATAACTTAAGAAAAAAAACACCTTTAATTAACAAAAATTAATTAACGAATTGTAGAATACATAATAATACAGAAACTTATAACAGACATGGGGAGATGAATCAAACAGGTGGCACCAAAGGAAATAAACCAAACAGAAGACACTCCCCTAGTCTAAATTAAATAAGCCAACTCACTTACCTACCTAACCGAAGCCCAAAAGAACCCAAAGAAAAAAACAAATAAGGGCTCTTACCTTTCTATACTAGGCTACGACCTTAAAAACATACAGATGCTGGTACCCACCTCTTACTAGTGTGTCTAGACAGTTATCTTTCCTATGTGGGTGAAAATGTATGTGCGCGCACTTACTATATTGTTCAACTTCCCCGTTTTTTAACCAATTGAAAGATGTGCTCACAGCACCGAGTACAACTGTACATACACACGAGGGAATAGGCAAAGCGAACCAGACACTAAGAGTAAGTCTGCAAGACATAAGGCTGTAGGCTACACAGTGATGTATGTCAAAGAACTGGGAGTAAGCATTTTCTCAAACAAATCGCTGAACAAAAGTTGCTAAAAAGCAATGAGCGTAAGCGTGAACCAGCCGGTGAACTGGTAGGCTGCTGAGTAGAGGTGGGCGGATCAAGTCAAATATCGATAATATCGATACCAACACTGGTACTGATATTGAGCAATAATCATGTAAAAAGATTGATACTGAAGATTTTTTCTCTCCCGCACGCACTGACTGCTGCTGCGTGGATTCATCAAAGTCTGCTCTCTGTCTGTAAGAGCAGCGCTGGGTCACACAGCACGGAGCAGAGCACCCCCCCCCCCTTTTGTTGTTGCACCATAACGTGACTCAGTGGCACCAGCCAATCAGCCATGCAGGTAGGCTCAGACTGGCCCGCCCACTCAGCACCCTCCTCTGTTACTTATTGTTTTTCCTAAGAACAATTCTATTTGGAAAAAGAAACAAAGAAAGAAAGAACTAGAAAAGATGTCTAGTGAGGGGAGAATTTTTATATTGTGGTTTCTCCTTTTCTACCTCAAAAAATATTTATTTTCCTAATGTTAATGTTAGGGTTCACCATATTTAAAACGATGACAAACCATGTAAATAAAATATAATGGGTTGGGACCCAAGTGCACTTAGCTCCAGATGGTAGTTGTAACCAAAATTAACACAAATAAATGAAAGGAAAACATATATATATAAAGATATAATAAACTAATAAAACTAAATAAAAGAAGGTGCCCGCCGTAAGCGTACGGTGCCGCTATTCAGGGTGCGCTTATGACGTGCCTCCGCTGTGCGAACGGCACTTCGGGTCCCGTACGGAGCTTCCGTGGTCGCGTGCCACACTAATAATAACGATACGCGCCAGCAGGTGTGTGGCACGGACGTGGGGAGTGAAGAGGATGAGGTTATAAACTCTGTGTCCTCTTCTAAGCGCAATCGGAGGATTAAAAAGGGATATTTCCCCCGATCGTGGCAAGGGGGGGTGACGGCGTGTGTGAGCCGACAGCGGGGGTGTGGCTGAAACAGCCGGCAGAAAATAACCGGACAGGACGACTGATCCGTGTTAAGGGAAGAATGAACGGGGCCATGTATCGTGAGATTTTAAGCCGAAACCTCCTTCCATCAGTGACAGCATTGAAGATGGAACATGGCTGGGTCTTCCAGCATGACAATGATCCCAAACACACCGCTCGGACAATGAAGGAGTGGCTCCATAAAAAACATTTTATGATCCTGGAGTGGCCTAGCCAGTCTCCAGACCTCAACCCCACAGAAAATTTGTGGAGGGAGTTGAAAGTCTGTGTTGCCCCAAATCATCACTGCTCTAGAGGAGATCTGCATGGAGGAATGGGCCAAATACCAGCTACAGTGTGTGCAAACCTGGTGAAGACTTACAGGAAACGTTTCACCTCTGTCATTGCCAACAAAGGTTATGTTACAAAGTATTGAGTTGAACTTTTGTTATTGACCAAATACTTATTTTCCACCATGATTTACAATTAAATTCTTTAAAAATCTTACAATGTGATTTCTTGGATTTTTCACTCTCATTTTGTCTCTCATAGTTTAAGTGTACCTATGATGAAAATTACAGACCTCCCTCATCTTTCTAAGTAAGAGCACTTGCACAATCAGTGGCTGACAAAGTACTTTTTTGCCCCACTGTATGAGCCTATATGACTGGTGGTATGGGTACAGTTTATTTTCTTCTTGATTCAAGCACTGTGAAAGCAAAACGATCAGTTTGCTTCATAGTATGGGAAGAGGAACAGCCGGAGCTTGTCATATGGAGCTGTTAGCGACTGTCTTGCACACCATATGGCTCTTCAGCTCTCCTGGTAACTGCTAGTTATTTGAGTTAAGAGAGCAATTTAGGTACAATCACCACTTGAGTGTCTGCAGTCTAAATGAGTTTTGTATGCAACTGATCACAGATCACCAATGTTTATCTCAAAATTTCTTCATTTCAAATACCTTGGTTCTAGTTTGAAATAACAACAATGAGTTATTCCTTCCAAAACTGCTTCCTTCATGTCTGTTTCCTTACTACTTACTACCACTGCTTTTTTGTCCTTTTAAGAAATGGTTTTGTTAATAAAAGAAATAAGCTATAATCAATTCTTATCTATTTTGATAAAGCTCTATTCTATTCTGTTCTGTTTTCAATTTCTTTATACAGTGTCTTCATAAAATGTTCCTTTTTCATGAAAAGTGTTCTGATTGTGATGAATATTATTTATCCTCCATGCTTGTCTAGTCTTTAGGTTTTTCAGGTTTGAGATTTCACATTCTCATTTCCTTCCTAAAAATAGCAGATCCAAACAGCAGCAACATGAAAATAATACCACTGGGTTCTGAATTGTAAAGGAGTTGTTGCGTGACCAACAAGTGGTCTAAGACCTCATTAGTGATAAAGACCGAAGTCATATTTTAAGTTAGCTTACAATGTGAACACAAAAAGAGCTGACATCAGTTGCACTTGGCTTGCTTTCACTCTAAGAATCTGAGAATCACTCTAAGGGTGTGCTCATACTTGTAGTTCGGTTCACTTGGTCCAGACCAAAGCAGAAAATGATACATATAAAATATGTAAAAAAATGTCACATGAATAAGGTCACACATCGAACTTGCCAAACTTTCACAACTTTCGCAACAATGGTGTGCTGGGCACTTATTTCTAGCAGATCATAACTCATAATTTTAAAAAGGAGTTAACAGAGCACCAGAACTTCTTCTGTTTTGTGTACAAAAGAACACGTTGCAAGGAGACAGCAGTTATATAGCGAGAAGAACAAGTGTTTTCTGTCTGTTGGAAGGAAAAAAACTACAAGAAGTACAATTCCACACTTCTGTTGAACCCATTTGCCATTAATTTTAAACATTTTAAACACTTGTCATTCAACTCGTCGTGTTTGAATGCTGAGTTGCATCCCAAGAACACCATGCTTACTATGAAGCATGGGGGCGGAAACATCATGCTTTGGGGCTGTTTTTCTGCAAAGGGGACAGGACGACTGATCCGTGTTAAGGGAAGAATGAACGGGACCATGTATCATGAGATTTGAAGCCACAAACCTCCTTCCATCAGTGAGAGCATTGAAGATGGAACGTGGCTGGGTCTTCCAGCATGAGAATGATCCCAAACACACCGCTCGGGCAAAAAAAGAAGTCGCTCCATAAAAAGCATTTCAAGGTCCTGGAGAGGCCTAGCCAGTCTCCAGACCTCAACCCCATAGAAAATGTGTGGAGGGAGTTGAAAGTCCGTGTTGCCCCAAAACATCACTGCTTTAGTGGAGATCTCAAATCTCTCAAATAGTTGAGATATTGTGCTACACAAGAGAGGCCAACCTCCCACTGTTTATCCTAAGTACATTTTATATAAGCTACTTTTTATTTTTACTTGAGTAGATATTCAGACCAGTAATTTGTACTTCAGTGAAATTTCATCAGAGTAATAGCACTTTTACTTGAGTAGAATATTTTAGTAGTCTTTCCACCTCAGATACCATCCCTAGTGGTAAACAATAGAATAATATATCTGTTTGAATAAACCATATTTGCAACACGGACAGCCATCGCCCTTGAAATATTGGCCTTAAATTGAATTCCATTACTGATACACTGACAAAATTAGGAAGCACAATGAACTGTGTTGAATTTATATGTGTTGAGTGTATCACATCATTGGTCCAGAAGACCAGATAAATGGTTTGTGTATATATGCAAACAGATGGTGGATGCTAAAATGCAGCCCATCAGCAGGGTTTCAGGTGAGATTGTTGTTGTGTACATGCACAGAGTTGCATTTTGAAAGCCTGGCTGAACAGAATAATAGAAGGGAGAATATGTTAGATTACATGGAATATCACCAGTTATCTGCATCATGTTTGTGCACAACTTCGGTATTTCAAGTTGTTTAGCAGCCTGCAATTTTCCACTTTTGCGCCTATTAAGTGTCAGTGGACAATTACCAGAATATATGACATCGCTGCTCTGCATGGGGTGCAAACCTTATTACACATTCAAATAGAACAGCTTACAGAAATAAAGATCCTGCTGATGTGATGGGATGGAGTTTGCTTTGTTCTATGATGTACATAGTGCAGGTTACTACAGTGATTCAGTGTTTTAGCTACACATTCCAGTCACTTAAAAAACCCCTGTTGTGCCATGTCATTTTTAACAATTAAACTTAACTGTGTAGCATAACTAACTGTTTAGTATATATTTATTTTTCTCATGCAAAAGGAAACACTAAAACCGTCTAGAATCCTTTGTACACCTTACCCTCAATAGAAAAAATACAGGATCTAAGAAATACACATGGATATGGGAACTACAAAGACACCCCATATCTCCATGCTATTATTTTTAATAGCATGTTAGATAGCTAAATACTACACTTATTATTAACTTATTGTTTGATGCCTAAAGACATTTAATGGGATTTTAGTAATACAAGCATCTGAACAGAAGGACCACAGATACCAGGGATATTACTAATCCATGGATTATTGAACTTGCCATAAAAGCAAACAAGAAGCTCTGAAAAAACCCATGTAAAACACTATGGCTAAACTAAAAGGGTGAAAGGGAGCTGCAAGGCATCATCAGATCATCAGATTTTAAAGTAGATAAAGAGAACCCAACTAAACAAACGAGACAGAAATATTATACTTGGTCATCTATTTATAATCCAAAATTAGATATTAGTGAGTGGCAAAAGTATGTGAACCTTTGCTTTCAGTATCTGGTGTGACCCCCCTTTGCAGCAATAACTGCAATTAAACGTTTCTTGTAACTGTTGATTAGTCCTGCACACCGGCTTGGAGGAATTTTAGCCCATTCCTTCGTACAGAACAGCTTCAACTCTGGGATGTTGCTCGCTTCAGGTCCGTCCACAAGATTTCGATTGGATTAAGGTCAGGACTTTGACTTGGCCATTCCAAAACATTAACTTTATTCTTCTTTAACCATTCCTTGGTAGAACGACTTGTGTGCTTAGGATCGTTGTCTTGCTGCATGACCTATCTTCTCTTGAGATTCAGTTCATGGACAGATGTCCTGACATTGTCCTTTAGAATTCTCTGATTATAATCCAGAATTCATTGTTCCCATCAATGATGGCAAGCCATCCTGGCCCAGATGCAGCAAAACAGGCCCAACCATGATACCACCACCACCCCATGTTTCACAGATGGGATAGGGTCTTATGGCTGGAAGTGCAGTGTTTTCTTTTCTCCAAACTAATGCTTTTCTTTTAAACCAAAAAGTTCTAATTTGGTCTCATCCGTCCACAAAACATTTTTCCAATAGCCTTTAGCAAACTGCAGACGAGCAGCAATGTTCCTTTGGAGAGCAGTGGCTTTGTCCTTGCAACCCATTGTTGTTCAGTGTTCTACTAATGGTGAACTCATGAACATTAACATTAACCAATGTGAGAGAGGCATTCTGTTGCTTAGAAGTTATCGTGGGTTCCTTTGTGACCTCGTCAACTATTACACGTCTTGCTCTTGGAGTGATCTTTGTCGGTCGACCACTCCTGGGGAGGGAAACAATGACCTTGAATTTCCTCCATTTGTACACAATCTATCTGACTATGGGTTGGTGGAGTCCAAACTCTTTAGAGATGGTTTTGTAACCTTTTCCAGCCTGATGAGCATCAACAACTCTATTTCTGAGGTCCTCAGAAATCTCCTTTTTTCGTGCCATGATACACTTTCACAAACATGTGTTGTGAAGAGCGGACTTTGTGATAGATCCCTGTTTTTTTAAATAAAAACAGGGTCCCCTCTCACACTTGATTTTCAACATCCCTACTTGATTGAAAAACCCAGCCAGGCAACGAACAAAAACAGCTTCCCTCTCGGGTCCTGCGTCTTAACGTACTGCGCGGGTCTCACACTTGATTTTCATCCTATTGATTGAAAACACCTGACTCTAATTTCACCTTCAAATTAACTGCTAATCCACTATAATGGAATATTGAATCATTTTCCTCAATAAATAAATAACCAAGTATAATATTTTTGTCTCATTTGTTTAACTGGGTTCTCTTTATCTACTTTTTAGGACTTGTGTGAAAATCTGATGATGTTTGAGGTCATATTTATGCAAAAATACAGAAAATTCTAAAGGGTTCACAAACTTTCAAGCACCGCTGTAAGTATATAAGGATATAAGTACAGTAAGTATAGATTCTGCAGTAATTATGTTAACTGAACACAAACAAATTAAAAATTATTTGTATTGCTGAGAGGCTCAGTTAATGCACAATAAGTATTTTAATGTTATATAGTTTAGTTTATTCAGCAGTCTAACTCAAACAGTTAATTACAAGTTATGATTGCATGCTATGTGCTAGCTAGTTAGCATAGCTGAATGGTCAGCCAGGTTTTTTCTTAACCTAACTGGTTTCCTGTAACAAATTCCTTGACTGGCATTCACACTCACCCCTTGTTACCTGGCTCCTGGTTCTCCTCTTGTCCTGTGTTTGTTTAGTTTTTTTTCTTGTCAATGTTTTTTGTAATATTCTGTTTATGTTAGCCATAAGCCTCACTGTTTTGTTAGCAACTCTGTTTGTATTCTGTTCTTAGTGAGCACATTGTCTCTGTGTGTTATCTATGTTAGTGTCTCTATGTTTGTAGCTCTTGTTTGTTAATATTAGCACTGTCGGTCTGTACGGGCGCAGTCTGTTTGTGTTAGCACTGGTTAGCTTTGAAACTCAGCTTGTCTGGTTGTATTTTTGTATAGCACGTCTCGAGTTGTTTGAGCATTGTGTTCCACTAGTCTCCTGGTTAGCATAGCCCCTTCTCCTCTCTTACTGTTTCCCCTCGCCACACTATGTCTTTTGTAAATAAACCCCACACACTCACACCTACCTCTTTCTCCATCTCCCTGCCTAGTCCCATTCATGATGTTCCTCTTAATTACCATAAGACACCTATAGTAATTTTGGCTGGGATTGGTAACTGTAAAATTTTAATTACCACCAGTAACCCAAGTATATCGAGACATATATATTACATAATGTTATTATTTTTGTTTAGATTTAATTGATACTAGCTGTCAATACCCTTGAAATAGTGGCGTTAAATTGAATTCCATTACTGATTCACTGTTAAAATTAAGGAGCACAATGAGCTACTTTGAATTTATATGCTCAGTGTATCACATCACTGGTCCAGAAGACCAGGTAAACGGTTTGAGTATATATGCAAACAGGTTGCAGACAAAATGACTGCAGGCTGAAATGCAGCACATCACCATAAACAAAAATATAAGATAATATATTTAAGCAACTGAACACATTACTGTATTGATTAAACTGGTGTCAAATACAGGGCACTTTAGTTGTCCTGTCTCCATGAAATTAATTTTAAGTAGGGCCCATATAAATACATAACACACCAATCAGTCATATCATTAGAACCATCCCTTTGTTTCCACACTCATTATTCATTGTATCCGTTCCACTTACCATATAGGTGCACTTTGTAGTTCTAACATTACAAACTGTAGTCCACCTGCCGTCCTTCATACTTCATTAACACACCGTCACCCTTTTCTTAGATGGTCAGGACCACCAAAGAGCAGGTACTATTTGGGTGGCTGTCAGCGTTGCAGTGGCAATCACGTGGCGGTGGCATGTTAGTATGTGTTGTGCTGGTAAGAGTGCATCAGACACGCAGTGTTGCATCAGGGCTTGCGCACAGGCAGTGTGTGATTCCAAAACCTCCATTACACCACCTTAAAAGGTAGGTAAATATTTTAAAATAAGCTTATTCGGCTGTCTTAAATAAATACGAATACTTACACTTATAATTGTTACTATTAGTCACCATAATATGACGCAAAGGACATTTGAAAATGTTTTTTTGCGCTCCGTATACACAAAACGTTGTTGTATGTTGTGAAATGTTGTAATTTCTACTTTCCAGCAGGTGTCAGTCTAGAGCAGGGAGTCAAAAAGCTTCGTATCCCCGAGACATTTTGCTTTAGCAGGTTGATGATTGAAAAGCTTCGTTTTGCCCATCACTAATTCAGGGTAAGTAACTGCACATGTTGGTAATGTACAAGATCTTTTCTCTTTCTGCCACATCAATTTTGTTGTATCAAAACATGTAAAAGCTTATAATTAAAAGTATTAACTTATCTGCTACAAACATTAACCCTGATTTCATGGTGAGTCAATAGACCACTGGCTCAAGGGATATGTAAGCTGCGTCCCATTTCAGGGGCTGCATGCTTCGGAGGCTGCATTTGCGCCTAGGCTGTTCCTTTTCGAAGGCTCTTTCGAAGGTATGCGACCTTCTTTTCCATGTTAACAAAGGATTCAATGGATGTATCCTTCACCACCTAACATATCCTAAGGTGCATTGCATGCTGTGACTCAAACCAGAAATCTGCCATAGAGCAAACCGTCTCATTTCGGTTTGACCTTCGCCGCGGTCTTCAAAGGACATGCTTTCGTAGACTGCATAAACCGTATCCTTCATACGTCCTTCAAGTAACTATCACCAAAATTAGGAAAGGTCCTTGTGGTGTGGTGTGAAGGGGGGTGTCTTTGGTTTTTAAATAATTAATATAATTCAAATGTATTTTTTTTATTTAATCAAAAATTATACTTATTGCATTTCATTTAATTGTTCAATGCTAAATGTTAACTAACAATTTGTTAATTGTTAACCAAGTTAAAACTGGTATGCTACAGCAACTTTAACCTAGTAAAGGAGCCACACACAATAACTTTGTGGTAGTGATGGGGGAAACTTTTTTGGGGAAAGATTTTCTTTTCAATCTGATACCAAGTAATACTAAGGCTAATATCACAATACCAATACCACTTCAATACACTATGCCTTAAAAACACTGAACAATGCTTATTTTTCACAACGTGAATATTTATTTTAAACTTAATGGTCTGGTTAGAAAACTCTGATAGAGGTGCATGCAGCAGGTCTAATACGCAGCCTCGTACCCTAAGCTATGTGCATGTGACGTGTTATACAGTCGTATGAAAAAGTTTGGGAACCCCTGATAATTTTCATGATTTTAGTTTATAAATCATTGGTTGTTCAGATCAGCAACTTGAGTTAAATATATCATATAGCAGATGAACACAGTGTTATTTGAGAAGTGAAATGAAGTTTATAGGATTACAGAAAGTGTGCATAATTATTCAAACTAAATTAGGCAGGTGCATAAATTTTTGTGGGGCACCCCCAACAGAAAAATGACATCATATTTAGTAGATCCTCCTCCTTTTGTAGAAATAACAGCCGCTAAACGCTTCCTACAGCTTCCAGTCTGGATTCTGGTTGAAGGTGCTTTGGACCATTCTTCTTTAGAAACATCTCCAGTTCAGTCAGGTTTGATGGTTTCCGAGCATGGACAGCTCACATTTGTCTAGGGACTGAGATGGCCATTCCAGAATGTTGTACTGGTTCCTCTGCATGAATGCCTTAGTAGATTTTGAGCAGGGTTTTGGGTCGTTGGCCTCGGTGCAACTTTGTCACTGATTCTTGAACATTGTTCTCAAGAATCTGGAGATATTAACTGGAATATGCGATCCTCAACTTTAACAAGATTCCTAGTACCTGCACTGGCCACACAGTCCCGCAGCCTGATGGAACCGCTACCAAATTTTACTGTGGGTAGCAAATGTTTGTCTTGGGATGTGTGCCGCTCCTTGTTATGTCCAAATAACTCAATTTTAGTTTCATCAGTACACAGCACTTTATTCCAAAATGAAGCTGGATTGTCCAAATGTGCTGTAGCACACCTCAAGTGACTGTGGCGTGTCTGCAGAAAAGGCTTCTTCTGCATTACTCTCCCATACAGCCTCTCCTTGTGCAAAGTGTGCTGTATAGTTGAACGATGATTAGTGACACCATCTGCAGCAAGATGAGGTTGTAGGTCTTTGAAGGTGGTCTGTGGCTTGACTATGACTGTTCTCACCATCCTTCGCCTCTGCCTATCTGAGATTCTTCTTGGTCTGCCACTTCGGGAGTTCCTTAACTAGAACTGTGTCTGTGGTCTTCCATTGCGTCACTATGTTCCTCACAGTGGAAACTGACAGCTGAAATCTCTGAGAGAGCTTTTCCCTTTCCCTGAACCATGATGTTGAACAACCTTTGTTTTCGGCCATTTGAGAGTTGTTTTTGAGGCTCCCATGTTGCCACTCTTCATATAAGAATCAAAGAGGAGAAAAACTTTTCCAATTGGCCACCTTAACACTTTCTCATGTTGATTCACTTGTGTATGTCGATCAAAGGGTCAATGAGCTACAAAACAATTTTGTGTTCCAATAATAATCTAAAGGTAATTGCAATGACAAGGGTTGCGGACGGCAGGAGGCTGTCAAAGGTGGTTCGATTTCACCGAAAGCGAGAGAGTTGTAGGGGCCGTACAGTGTGTTGTTGGTAGAAAAGTAAGAAATATGGGAAGTCGATTGGACGTAGGAGGGAGAGCTAGGGGAAAGGTCGGGCAAGGAAGCGGTGGGAGTGGGCGAGGAGAGGAGAGGGAGCCTGCCTAATTTTGTTTGAATAATTACTGCACACTTTCTGTAAAACCTATAAACTTAATTTCACTTCTCAAATATCACGGTGTTCATCTGCTATATGATATATTTACCTGAAATTGCTGAGCTGGACAACCAATGATTTATAAAGAAAAATCATGAAAATTATCAGGGGTGCCCAAACTTTTTCATACGACTGTACATAAATCAGCAGCATTAAATCCTACAAGACTTACATTTTTTAATTCTTAGGTCATTTGTTCTGGGAAGTTTTGATTTCAATGTACAAAACACAATTCAAAGACATCTTTGTGCTCTATTAAAAATGCTTACTATAAGGGATGAAAATACAGACAGAGTGATTAGTAATCTCCGTGGTCACTGGAGACCCTGCAGGTGGCGAAGGAGCCACTTTAATCTCACTAGTAGAATTCATTCAAATTTTGAGCTAGCTGGCTAAGCAGGGCTTGTGCACTTTTGCTTTTCAAATACTACCCCATTTCCACAAGAAATACCGCTCCTGCATTTTGTTCAAATGATTAAAGTAACTCTCCTCTGAATGCCTCTCCTGCAGCTTCTCATGTTGTGTCTGACTTTCAGATGTTTAGCAGGTCTGTGGTATTGCTACAGTATTTTGACATTTGTCATTTTTTGCCTCATTATTGTTTGTAGAAGTAAAACTCTCCAAATGCTACTTCTTTTGTTTTCTGCCTAGAAATGCAGAGCTGTATCACACCACCTTCTCCTTACACTGCAGTGTCTGTGACTGACAATGATTTTCATGGTTTCTTGTGTGTGAGGGGATGGAGGGAGTAATTCCTTACCTGTGCCAATATTTAGGATACAATGTTTTCCCCTTTCAGTTGCAGATACATATTCCAACATATACTGTATAAACATTAGCATATGACAACAATATTTTTGCGACAGGATCAATTATGTAAAAAGAATAGCCAGGATGTTTACTTTAGTATCAATCCGTCTATGCCTATTTGGTGGTTTCGTTGATAAAGTGTTTGGGCTGTGATGCTCGTGCTGATGATGAGAGTGTTGAAGTATTTTTTCACCCACTTTAATCAAAATCATGATCCTACCTACCTAAATCTTAGCAATGTATTTCCTATGTTTAAACATAGGAAATACATTGCTAAGATGGAGTATAAGCACAAGAACTGTGTGCAATGGTTTACCTATTAACCTTATTAAGTATTAACCTTATAAAGAATTCAGTTTGTCTGTGCCAGATAGGTCCCTTTAAATATGTTTATTAAATAATAAAAAATACGAACATTTACCATAGAATCTGTAGATACAGTGTTGAAATATTTGCGGTATACTTATTTCGCAATAACTTGTATCACAGCACTAAAATACAACTGATTTACAGTAAAATTAGCTGTAGTAAAATGGAGATTCTGCCTTACTTAAAACCAAGGTGATTTTTCATAAAAATAAATAAATGACAAAATTACAAATGGCACTTTTCTAAATGCTTTCAATGTTCGCTTGTCTTATATTTATATACGAATACATTGCTCTGTATAGTTGTCATGGACTGAGTGGGTGAATAGTTATTAATAAGTGAATTTCATGGCAAATATGATGAACATTATTTTTCACATGCAAACATACTGTATATAGATGAAGGGGCCTGTGCAGACACGCACACAGAGGTCTGTATATTAATGGGTAAAATAAGATGCACTCACTCAGCCTGAAAACAAACCACCAGCATCTTGCCTAGGGACATCTAATTCCATGGGGTGTTCTTGCATTTGAAAATCAATGTGGCCCTTTACTTTTAATGCTGTTATTTTGGTTCTTACAATATTAATCAAAAGCATTAGTCATGAAGGTGAAATTCTGATTCATGACTTGCAGAGCTTGCTCTGTAAAGCTGAAGCTTATAACTATGGCCTCTGAAAGGTCTGCAAGTTAAAGGAAGGTGCTATTGAGTTGACACTTTTCTATCATCACAAAGACTAGTGCTTCGATTACTTTGTATTTCCCCAGGTGTGTGTGTGTGTGTGTGTGCGCGTGTGTGTCCCCGCAGAGCTTCAGCTCTTGCTGGGTTTCCTCACATGTACTGGTCTTTGGAGGTCTTTCCATTTCAATTTGATTAAGGTCAGGACTTGGACTTGGCCATTACAAAATATTAACTTTATTCTTCCTTAACCATTCATTGGGAGAATTACTTTGGGTTCTTGTCTTGCTGCATGGCCCACAGTCATGACATTCAGTTTAAGGACAGATGTCTTGACACTTTTCTTTAGAATTTGCTGGTATATTTTAGAATTCTCTGTTCCATCAGTGATGGCAAATTGTCCTAACTCACATGCAGCAAAACAAGCCCAAACCATGATAATACTACCATGGTAACTTTCACAGATGGGATAAGATTACTATGTTGGAAAGCACTGTTTCTACAGACTTAACACTTCTCATTTAAAGCAAAAACTCGTATTTTGATTGCATCCATCCACAAAACCTTTCTCTAATTTAAATTGTTACTGCTAGCCACTTGTTTATAAATGTCAAAGCATCTTAAAATCCACTTTGTGCACAAGTCCACTTCTGCTGGAGAGACAAGCCATATTAACAAGTAATTAGGTAATTATTCATTTTATAACAACAGTTTTCTGTTCTAACGATCCAGAATAATTAAGCAGCCTATTGTGAATTATACATGGTAGACAGACAGATAGATAGATAGATAGATAGATAGATAGATAGATAGTCAGCCAGTCAGTATTCCATTATCTTATTCAGGTATTTTGTAATTAGATTATAAAGAATTTTGATAGGGGTTATTTCACATATATAAACTTGATTTTTAAAAATCGTATTATTGTATGTCTTCCTCATGTGGTTTCATTGAGAATTTCCAGGTGAATGTTTCAGGGTTTCAGAGACCTCTTCATAAAAAGCATGCTTGTATAAGAATGGTGTTTTGTAGTTTTGTAGTGCTTTATACTGGGTTTTCTTTCTTTATATGTTATCTGTGCTCCCTTTCCCATTTTCAGGAACCATCCTGAACCATATCACACCCTGTTACCTTTGATTCCAGCCAGTCAGCATGGTACTCATCGAATGTTGTAACAATGATGACATAAAGACTAACAATACTCCAACATATATAGTCTTAAACGCAACTACTGTACAAATAAAAATGTTAAATCTTTGTTTTTTATTAAATAATCATATGGTGGGAGGCCCTCTCACAGCTTCATTTCCTTCATTTCCTCACTTCTTCCATCCCTCTTTCAACGTCCAGAGGTCCAATTCTTTCTCTTTCACTAAAGTATGGAATTAATTACAGAATACATACTGAAAATGCTTACAAACAGCCTACAATAGTTCCTTTTAACATTTATTTAGGTCATTCCAATAAGTATGCTTGATAAAAGAAAGCAATTGTAAAAAATATATGTATTAAAAAAAAACAAAAAAACCTTGATTCCTGGATGGTCAAAGAATTTTCTTCTTTTGAAGAGAAAAATATTTCTGTCTTGCCCAAAGCTTTTAAACGGCCATTCACAATTTACACTCTATTAGAACCATGAACAAAAGTGGTTTTATTCAGTAGAACAGCTTTATTGTTAGTGATTCTAATTCAAGCACACAAATATGTAATACACAAGGTAAATATAATAATAATAATAATAATAATAATAATGATGATGATGATGATGAATATTCAGTGTAGAGGTTGGGACAGTTTTCTGAAGCAGAACTTTCAGGTAGAAAAACACAATGTCATTGTCTTCATCCTTTAGGTATGGCAGTACCAGTTGAACTTTTGGATTTTGGAACTTTTTGAGTGAGCTTTTTATCAGAGATGTTCACAAGTTACTTCTTCTTGTGAGTAATTACAAGCAGTGTTTGAATGTTTATGAACCTTTTAGAATTTGCTATGTTTCTGCATAAATATGACCTAAAAAAATCATCAGATTTTCACACAAGTCCTAAAAGTAGATAAAGTTAAACAAATGAGACAAAAATATTATACTTGGTCATTTATTTATTGAGGAAAATGATCCAGTATTAGATATTGGTGAGTGGCAAAAGTATGTGAACCTCTAGGATTAGCAAGGTGAAATTAGAGTCAGGTGTTTTCAATCAATGAGATGACAATCAGGTGTGAGTGGGCACCCAGTTATATTTAAAGAACAGGGATCTATCAAAGTCTGCTCTTCACAACACATGTTTGTGGAAGTGTATCATGGCACGAACATAGGAGATTTCTGAGGACCTCAGAAAAAAAGTTGTTGATGCCCATTAGGCTGGAAAAGGCTACAAAACCATCTCTAAAGAGTTTGGACTCCACCAATCCACAGTCAGACAGATTGTGTACAAATGGAGGAAATTAAATTGAGATTAATGAGAATTATTGATTTTTGAGTATTTTGAGGTTCAACATAGAACTGGGGCAGCCTTAGCTGCCATTGGTGCATAGGCAGTCCTCAGCACAACACTCATTCATCTCTCAAGACCACTCTATTCCCCAAACTCAACACTCCTCTCACATCCTTAGGTGGTGGCCACTCAAGATGCCTATGGCTCTCAGTAGCTCTGAAATGTTATTTACTGGAAAATTAGATCTTAGAATGTACAAATAAATACATGTGGGCTTATTTACTGTAACTCTTTTCCTGCTAAGCATCATACCTAGCTTATTTTATTATAAAAAGAGTTACTCATACTCATGCCATTAGTTCCAGATGTCATAACTTGATGATTACTGGGTAGAGGGTACTGTATGTACTATAAAACAAATTGCTGATGGTATGCGCATGAAAAAATTCAAATCAGTGAGAAAGCAAACCCTGACCAGGACTGGCAAAGTCTTGAGCACATGATGAGAAAGTGTCTTGAAACTGAAACTGAAAATCAGTTCTCAATAGATGCGATGATGGTGTGTTACAAGGGCATCAAGTATCTAGCAAACCCCATCTTTGGGGGTTTAAGGTCAAGGGGTGTCTGGACTAATGTTTACTGGTCTACAGTGGCAAGGACACATTTGGCCATACAACACAAGGGCCAGTCAAAGAGCTTGGACTTGGAGCCAATATTGTTGTAATACTCTGGAAAACCATCAAAAATCCAACAGAATGTGTTGTGTACTTTGACAAGTTTTTTCACATCACTTCATCTTTTATTAAGCACTTGACTGTGCAGTTTAGGTCATTTGCAGGAGCAGGCTGATGGGATACAGCCTGTAAGATGACTGAACTCTCTTTAGAAGAGGGTTAGGTGTTTATTATAAAGTTGATACTGAGGCAAAAGTGGGAGGACTTTGCTGACCTTGCTGACATGACGATGGCCTTGTATTGTGTCCATGCAAATCCCCCCATTGGTACAGGGACTTGCTCTTGCAGATGATGGATATAGCCAACAACAATGGATGGGCACTGTGTTGTTGCAATGCAAAACATCTGTGGGAGAAAAAGCACAAAAAGTCAGTTAGACTGGAATTTCAGATACATATGTCCTTGGTGGTAAGAAGAGCTGAAAGCCCTCAAAGGGAATTTAAAAAATAATTTTCACTAGTGATCTTAGCCTTTGATCCTGGTGATACAATCCACGACCACACAGAAATTACAAATGCACTTGTTAAGGTCTGGGATATATTAGATGGTAAGTGAACAGCTGGTTCAGGCTTTATCAGCATACAACTTGTTCGAAGCATCTTAAAACAAAGCTGCAAAACAAAACAAAGCAAAGGTGATGAGTGATGAGTACCTACCGACAGTGATCTGATGAGGGACAAAACACCACTGGTGACAGTGTTCCAAGTTTCATCAATGAGAGAGGGCAACGGAGGCTATTCCATCTGGTCTAGATCAATAAAACGTCACAGAAATGTTTTATCCTGGTTATGGGAGGAATGGATCACAACACACAGTATGCCACAACCTTCTTAGTATGGGGCTAAGCATTCAGACCAGTCAGAATGCCAACCATGCTGGCCTTTGTCAACTGCAGAAAGCACCTACTGTACAATGGCAACATAAGCATCAGAACTGGACACTGGAGTAGTGGACGATGGTTGTGTGGTCCATTAAGTTCCATTTTCTTTAACAAGACCCAACACACCAGGTACAGGTTCGCTGTTTACCTGAGGAAGTCATGACATCAGGATGCACCAAGGGGAAACATACAGGCCAGTGGACGGAGTGCAATGCAATATTCTGCTGAGAGATTCAGGGGTCTGGTCATTCATGTTATTGGCATTATTATCCCATTATCAAATAATTTCACTGTCACTGAATTTGAGTATAAAACGTATAGATGGAAAATACATTTGTAATTCAACCAGTGTTCAGGAAAGTGGAAAGGATCCACAGCAATTTATGTGATAGTGTATCTTTATGGCATAATGAATACCAATTTATTCCCCTTGTCCTATTATGGCTGTTTTCACAAACACATGCTGCAATCTACACTAGGCGTACCTGACTGAACACTTTATCTAAGAACCCCCCCAACATCCCAACACCCCAACACCCCAACACACACACACACACACACACACACATTCTGGCTTGACAAATAATATAGTTTGCATTTTAATGGAAAATGAGTTATCTCATACAACGTATTAATTAACAAAGATAAAAGAATGCGGAGCTCGTCGTTGACATTGATGGTCTGTAAATTAGAATCCTCCATCTATAGCTGATATTATTAAATTAGTCTGCCATCATCATACATTTGAATTGTTTTCCCTTCTTCACATGAGTGAACCGCCCTTGTAATATTTTTGCTGCCTTTGTTTCCAATGAAAAACTATAGATCACAACCAGCTGTAATTTATTTTTTACGTATTATCATGTTTTACTCTGACTTTATTGGACTACCTTTATCTTACCCAAACCCTTATATTTATTGTTCTCTCAGCTAAACTGTCCTTCTAGGTAATCCTCAAATTAAGTGAAAGGTTTGGAAGGCAGGCTCAGATGCTGTTTAACCTGGTTTATCTAAAGCTCTGTCCAATAGAGAACCCAGATCCCAGGCTTTGGGGTCAGGGAACAGTGGATGAACCATATTCTCTCCGTTCATACTCGTTAATTTCCCTGTGAAGAGGTGCAAATGTGGTCATTAGCACAGTAATGCACTCTATCCTTTACCCAGGTGGCCTGCGATTAACATTTCCACACCTGAGATCACCCCTTAATTCCAGCAACAATTCAATTCCAGCAACAATTCACATTTACAACTTGACAGCAGAATCAGAAGGGTACACGACGAGCATGAAGATGATATCAATATAAAGGACACACCTTTCTTTTATGAAATATAGCCATAATCAGTAAGAGCCATAACCTGTTGCAGATTTATACTGATATACAGTACTGTGCAAAAGTCTTAGGCATTCAGTATCTTTCAGTTTATATTCTGCTTATTATTTGTTTAAGATTTATTCATTGCACTTTGTAGTTCCACAGTTACAGACTGTAGTCCATCTGTTTCTCTCCCTATTTTGGTTAGTTCCCTTTACTCTGTCTTCTAATAGTCAGAAGGACCACCAAAGGTACTGCATGGGTGGTGGATCATTTCTCAGCACTGCCAGTGACACTGATGTGTGGTGGTGTGTCAGTGTGTTGTGTCCAGTGCTGCTATAGTTTTAAACCACATCAGTGTCCGACTGCTGAACTGAAACAATAATCCACCATTGAAAAATCCACCACCCAAAATAGTACCTGATCTGTGGTGGATCTGTGGGGGGGGGTCATGACCATTAGAGAACACAGTAAAGAGAAACTAAACAAAGTAATGTATAGAAAAACGAGGGACTACAGTGCAGGTGACCACAAAAATTTAAATAAAGAATAAGTAGAATATAAATTGAAAAATATAGAATGCCTAGGATTTTTACCAGTATTATATGCGCAGACCTACCCACTTGCAGTGGGGCAAAAAAGTATTTAGTCAGTCACTGATTGTGCAAGTTCTCTTACTTAGAAAATGAGAGAGGGTCTGTAAATTTTCATCATAGGTACACTTCAACTATGAGAGACAAAATGAGAAAAAAAATCCAGGAAATCACATTGTAGGATTTTAAAGAACTTAATTGATGATAAATTTGGTTCAACTCAATCAATATTTGTAACATAAACCTTTGTTGGCAATGACGGAGGTCAAAACGTTTCCTCTAAGTCTTCACCAGGTTGGCACACACTGTAGCTTGTATTTTGGCCCATTCCTCCATGCAGATCACTCTAGAGAAGTGATGTTTTGGGGGCAAACACGGACTTTCAAGTCCCTCCACACATTTTCTATGGGGGTTTGAGTCTGGAGAACTGGCTAGGCCACTCCAGGACGTTGAAATGCTTTTTACGGAGCCACTCATTCGTTGCCCTTGCCGGTGTTGTGTCTGGGATCATTGTCATGCTGGGCAAGACCTAGCCACCTTCAATGCTCTCACTGATGGAAGGAGGTTTTGGCTTAAAAAATCTCACGATACATGGCCCCGTTCATTCTTATTTCTTCCCTTACCACGGATCAGTTGTCCTGTCCCCTTTGCAGAAAAAAACAGCCCCAAAGTATGATGTTTCCACATGCTTAACAGTTGGTCTGGTTGTTCTTCGGGATGCGACTATTTTTTTTCTCCAGTTGAGTTTTTACTACTTTGGTTTCATCTGACCACACAATATTCCTCCCAATCTTCTTCTGGATCATCCATGTGCTTTCTGGTAAAATTCAGACGGGCCTGGGACATGTACTGGCTTAACAGGGGAGCACGCCTGGCACTTCAGGATCTGAGGTCTCTCTTGGCGTAGTGGGTGTTACTGATGGTATTTAGCCTTGTTTACGTTGGTCCAAGCTCTCTGCAGGTCATTCATCATCAGGTCCTTCCATTTTCTTAACAATTGCTCCCACAGTTGATTCTTTTCTTCACACCAACCTGCTTGCCTATTGTAGATTCCCCTCTTCCCAGCCTGGTGCATGTCTACAATTTTCTTTCTGGCATCCTTCAACAGCTTTTTGGTCTTGGCCATGGTTGAGTTTGGAGTCTGACTGTTTGAGGCTGTGGACAGGTGTCTTTTATATAGATAACGAGGTCAAAACAGGGTGCCATTAACACAGGTAAACGAGTGGAGGACAGAAGAGCTTCTTAAAGAAGGTTACAGATCTGTGAGAGCCAGAAATTTTGCTTGTTTATGGGTGACCAAATACTTATTTTCCACCATGATTTACAATTAAATTCTTTAAAAATCCTACAATGTGATTTCCTGTTTTTTTTTCTTTCTCATTTTGTCTCTCATAGTTGAAATGTACCTATGATGACAATTACAGACCCCTCTTCCATCTTTCTGAGTAGGACACGTTGCACAATCAGTGGCTGACTAAATACTTTTTTGCCCCAACTGTGTTTGGGAAAGTTCAGTGGTTTCTCAAAGCTTTTTTTTGCCTACAGCACCCACTTTCAACTCTTTTAAGACAAGTACTATTTTACTTTTTGAAATGTTACATTGGAAATTGTCAAGTGTTACATCCTCAAGTATTACAGAATACATGTAAGCTAGCAAATATATTGAAACCGATTCAAAAATTATGTTCTATAATGCAACTACAAAATGGCATTTTATTATGATTATGGGTTTAATGTTAAATTCTTATTTGGAAGTAATTACAAAACAGTTTTCATCAACCTGTTTCTAGTTCAACTATTAAAAATCATTTGTGTTTCTTATTTAGTACAGTATTTTGGACAAATGTTCATTTTTGTTTTTCCCCTCATACATATTAGTGCCTTTAGTAGTACCGCTAAGTAATAACTATTAGGGTAGGAATTTGTTCTAAGGATTCTACCACCTTAGTAATCTAGTGTGGACACATATATGTATGCTTATTTTTATGTACTTGTAAGCAATGGAAATGAGTTTACAAATAGGAAAAAACATACTCCACTAACATGTGCATCATACATGTACACAAAAGATAAGAAACATCTGAACAGAGGATGACGAGCTGTGGAATTCACATCTGAGACAGCAGTTGGTAGTTAAGGCACCATGTTTTTCGGTCCAGTTCCAGCAACAGAGTCAGACAAATATGTTCTGTCACTCAACACTGAAGTCAATCATCAGTGAATAAGATGGTAATAATGTTTTCAGTGGCAACTGCCATAATGTCAAAAGATGATGCCTCTGCTTCAAGCAATAACAGAGGCACCTGTTCTTTCACTCTCTCATAAAGTTCACAGTGAATGGCTACCCTCTCTTGTCTGAAAATACTTACTATATGTGCTAGGTCTATATGTTGGGCTGCCATTCGCTCTGAGGAACAGACTCATTAGGGAAGGTGGGAGAATGTGCCTGCTCTTATTAACACTTCAGTCTCATACTGCTTTAATCTGCCAGCTCTCTGAGTTTCAGCCTGGGCCTGTTCACACACCATCACCTGAAAAGCAGTCTTTGGTGCATTCACACACATGGGTAATTAGACAGAGTGAGATGACAGTAATACATTGCGAGAATGGCCTCAGCTGCAAGGTTTTACTCATTACCTGAAATCCTTTTTCATGCTAGATGAGGAGATGAGGTGAGACGCAGAGAATACTTACAGCCATATAAAGATCATTAATCGGGTCATGTACACTATATAAAGAAAAAATGTTGACACCCTAAAAATTACAACAAAAATACAGGTATTAGTATGGAGTTTGCCCCCCGCCTTTGCTGCCACAATAGATAAGAGGGTTTTCTACTAGATGTCGGACCATGACGTGAGTTCTGCTTCTGAAATTAGACAATAAGCCCTGGCTCACTTTTGGAATTCCATTGCATTTTCAAGGTGTCCGTTGAGTTCAAGATGCTGTGCAAGCCAGTCGAGTTCTCAATCAAAGTTGGCAAACCAGTTCTCTATGGACTTTAAGGACAGCAGGGCAGAAAGTTGATGAACTGACTTGTTGAAAGTGAAAACCTATAAATATGTCATATTGAGAGACACTGGGGTATTCAGTACAACCCATTCTCCTGCCACTATTTGTCTATGGAGAATCCTGAAATGTACTGTATGCTTTATATTATGAATGTGTTTCAGGCGAGTGCTACTGAAATAGCAGAGTCCAATAATTAGATGGGGTGTGCACAAATTTTTGTCTACAGAGTGTACATTTCACCCAAACTAAATAAATTAATAAATAAAATGACACCCCAAAGAATTGAGCAGGGCCTGACTTGGAAGAGCATCAAATTAAGAGCTGATTTAAAGTGACTCAGATGCACAGGCACCAAGCATCAGAGTGATTCAGCCAAAAGTACAAAGAGAAGCAGCATAAGCTGATGAAGGCAAGCTGACCTCTCTGTGGCTTCTCGGAAAAGAACACTATACATTGGTTAGATCGTGCCTGTAATAGAACACAGGAACTGTGTATTTGGACTAGGCAGCATTAACCTGATAGCATTGCTTGTAGCTTAACTTTAGCATTCTATCCATAATGTTGCAGTATAATTCACTGAAATAATTATTCACTTCCGACACTTTTAGCTGCTTTTGATTAATTTGACATATATATGTGCAGTTCTCATGGTTATGTTCAAGACACTGAGATTTTATGAAATTATGCCTCCCTGTTGGTGATCAACTTCTTCTTGCATGCTACACTGTGATTACAAGAAAACTGGTGACAAGTGATGGAGATGATTATTGTGTTAAAGCAATTAAATTTTTTTTCGAAAGTCATTTAGTCTGCACAAGGTTTTAAGATTCTCTCTAAAACCAGTGATTCATTGTGGATGTGATTCGCATGGCTGCCCCAGAGGATGGGACTGGCTTTCAGTGCTTCTGGATGTTTCAGTGGTCCTGGTGAGAAGGATAAGATGAAGTCATTCCAATTGAGGCAGAGGCCAAGAGGTTCCGGCGGTTTCTTTGCTTCCTGCTTTTTATGGCTCATCTCACTATGAGAGACTTCACCAGCCCTTCTCGCATACTATAAAGATCAGTGTAATTTTGTTGAATGACAGCTTAATATTTGTTTATTTTATTGTCTGGCATACGTCGTAGAGTGCTATAGACTCTACAGAACTGTGTATTACTGTCAGAATGTATTTTGTGCTTCCTTGTATGTCTTTTTTTATATGACACAGTAAGGTGTAGAAACAAAGAAAAAAGATGTCAGGAAAGGGAATGCAGAGGTAACTAGTTTGGCTATTTAGGAAGGGTAATGGGATGTCTGTAAATGTGATCACCTCATGTAAAGACAAGACATACAGTATACACTCATCAATCACTTTATTAGGTACACCTCTTTGTTTCTACACTCACTGTCCATTTGATCAGTTCCACTTAAGATATAAAAGCATTTAGAGGAACGTAGCAATATGATTACAGACTGTAGTCCATCTGTTTGTTTAAATACTTTTTGTCCCATGTACTCTGTTCCCTAATGGTCAGGGCCCCCATAGATCAGGTACTATTTTGGTAGAGGATCATTATAAGCACTGCAGTGACATTATGGTGTGTTAGTATGTTTTACACCGATGCAAGTGGATCAGACACAGCAGTGCTTCAGGACATTTTAAATGCCTCGGTATCACTGCTGGACTGAAAATAGTCCACCAACTAAACATGTCCAGTCACCAGCATCCTGTAGGCAGCATCCCGTGAATACTGATGAATGATTAGAAGATGACTAACACAAACTGTGCAGCAGCGGATGAGCTGCTGCCTCTGACTTTACATCTAAATAGTAGAGCAAAAAGGAGAATGTCCCTAATAAAGTGTACAGTGAGTGAACAGTGTTTTAAAACTCTAGCAGCACTACTGTGTCTGATCCAATCATACCAGCACAACACACACTAACACACCACCACCACATCTCTGTCACTACAGTTCTAAGAAGGATCCACCACCCAAATAGTACCTGATCTGTGGGGTCCTGACCATTAGAGAACAGAGTAAAGGGGACTAACAAACTATGTAGAGAAACAGATGGACTACAGTCTGTAACTGAGGAACTACTAAGTGCAGTGACAAATCTTAAACAAATAATAAGCAGTGTATAAATGAAAATATACAGAATTCCTAAGACTTTTGCACAGTACTGTATATCGGTGAAGGTCTCTGAGACAATCTTTCTTCAAAACTTGCAGGTACCCTTGTTCTTCCATTTCATCTATGAACTGATGAACTCTTCGTGCTTTCCAGGCTTCACCAGCAGTTATCATGATGGGAATCTTCACACATCAAAGAGCAAGAGTTGAGAGGATCACAAACAATATGAATGTATTGCATGTGTTACTGTTTTCAATTTGCTGATGAAATTTTATCTGATATCAGTCGTATACAGAATTCTGCCATGTCAGTTTGGGGCGACTTTCATGTGTGTACTTGGCATATATGGTAAATATGTTCCTCACATGAAGATCAAATTGGAATATAAATTCATACCCAAGATCTATTTGCATATCTCTGAAGAGTCTGCTGTCAGTAGTTATTAAAATTATTGTGAAGTATTATGGTGAGTAGCGATGCTGTACATTCTCTCCCTTTATGAATTCAGCTAATAATATATGGGAAATTTGTATTTTCTATTCAGTTTTACAGTCGGTGCACTCACCTGTGGACCCACAGGTTCTTATGGGCTTGGACCACAGGATTTAGGAGACATTATTAACACGAAATTTACAACTGATACAATCTTACAAGGTACATTCCAAGCAATTGATGGTTAAAAGACTTGCTCAATCAATTGGATGACAGTTAGGTGTGAGTGGCCACAATTTTTATAAAACACTACATTCCAGAATAAGAACTCTAAGCTTTCTGTGAAACATGCTGGTGGTAGTAGCATGGTTTGGGCCTGCTTTGCTGCGTCTGGCCCAGGACAGCTTACCATTTTTAATGGAACAATAATTTAGCAAATTCTAAAGGACTTATGTTTGTGAACTGATTCTCAAGAGCAAGCACACGTGTTCTACAAAAGAATGGTTTGTTTGTATATTTGTTTATGTGTTTTTATTTAACATCGCAATAGCATCAATGGCTATTCACAACAGGAGCAAGGTTGCATTGATGTTAGTCAGACACATTCATAATGAGCCACTTTAGAGTGACCAGTTAACCTAATGCATGTCTTTGGTATATGGGAGGAGACCAGAGTACCCAGAGTAAACCCATGCAGACATTGGAAGGAGATGCAAACTCCACACAGATGTGTCTGGATCTTACCGGGGATCTCTGGAGCTGAAAGAAACGCAATCACTGCTCACGCCACCCACAAAGAAAGATAAAGTTAATGTTTTGTAATGAAGAGGTCAAAAAAGTGGCCATAACCCAAAATAAATGTTGTCTATGGAGCTGAGCCAAGCAGTTGATTTGGGGAAACCCATCAACATCCAAGAGCTGAAGTTGTTCTGTATGGAGGAATGAGCTAAAATTCCACACGACTGATCGACAGTTGTCAGAAACATTTAGTTGCAGTTATTCCTGCACAAGTGGGTCACGCCAAATATGGAAAGTGAATATTCACATTACAACTCAGATATGGAATACTGGATAGTTTTCCTCAATAAATAAATGACCAAGTATTATATTTAGTCTCAGTTGTTTAATTGGGTTCTTTTTGTCTACTGTTAGGACTTAATCTGATGCAATTTTTAAGCACCACTGTAGTTTTATTTCTGGAGTAGGCCATGAATAAATAGTTGATATTTTTAGTGCTCCACTAAAGGCTTGAGATTGGGCTTTCTATATGCCTTTAGGGTGTGAACTCAGCAACTGTGGTTGTAATTCTATACTGTTGTAAAATATGAGCTCCTAGTCGGTTTCTTTCCTTCAGACACAGAGTTACACACATTTACTAAAGTAAATTAAATAATCATGAATTTGTCTTCAATTTTTTCTTTATGTAAAGAGATTTTTTACATAAAAATATAGTGTTTTTCAATAATACTGCCACGAGTCACTCGTCATAAAATTGGATATTGATACTGCATCTCTAGTGCTAACCCTCAGCAATTGAGTTACAGAGGCAAAAAAGGTCAAAGGTCAATAAGAAAAATAAAATTTATATCTTATTGTGTCTCCACTCCTTACATTATGAATGTATAATATTATAGTCATTCCTCTACATGAGTTACATGAAAAGGTCGTGTGGCCAGTGTCAATTAGTTGCTAAACTGCTGTGAGTCATCAACTATTTCCTGCCAGCCATCAGTCAGCTGTGACAAATAATTTGCCGGTTCACATACAATGGTGCTTGGAAGTTTGTGAACCTTTTAGAATTTTCTATATTTCTGCATAAATATGACCTCAAACATCATCAGATTTTCACACAAGTCCTAAAAAGTAGATAAAGAGAACCCACTTAAACAAATGAGACAAAAATATTATACTTGGTCATTTATTTATTGAGAAAAATGATCCAATATTACATATTAGTGAGGGGCAAAAGTATGTGAACCTTTGCTTTCAGTATCTGGTGTGACCCCCCCTCCCGTGCAGCAATAACTGCTGCTAAGTGTTTCCTGTAACTGTTGATAAATCCTGCACACCGGCTTGGAGGAATTTTAGCCCATTCCTCCGTACAGAACAGCTTCAACTCTGGGATGTTGGTGGGTTTCCTCACATTAACTGCTGGTCCTTCAGGTCCTTCCACAACATTTCGATAGGATTAAGGTCAGGACTTTGACTTGGCCATTCCAAAACTTTAACGTTATTCTTCTTTAAACGTTCTTTGGTAGAACGACTTGTGTAAAAAGCACCACTGTAAAAAGATATGTTTTAACAAGATGTCTAGTTAGAACATTATGTGTATATGATATGCAGTAGAAGTCCTACTTCGGAGTTGTACCACTGAGGAATTCGTCAGATTTGATTCTACATGAATTATGAAGAGAAAAATGTGTCTCAGCAATCATAGTTTGTTCTGACTTGGTGCACTTGCTTAAACTTGTATGAATAGAGACACACGACTCGTTCCAGCCAAAACACAGGATCTCGAAAAAGTCTCATAACAGCTCTCGCTCAGTACAGATCTCTACTGTTTCTTGTGTTTTTTCTTATTTTTCAATACAATATTCTTAGTGCAAATAAGTCACCAGGGGTCCAAAGAAAGTTAGTGATAACAATCAACCAAAAGGAAAACAGTGAGAACCACTGCACAGTACACCAATGGGCTAAGCATTTTGCTTTTGTTTTTCACTTTCAATGCATTACTTAATAAATAACATGATGTTTTGAACAACTCATTATAAAATAAACTTTGATTTTGCTCAACTGTAGAGTAATGTAAGTATTTTAAATATGTTTAAGGTAGGCTTTGCTTTGATATACAGTATATTTTACTCCTTGGTTTAAGATACATTCAACTTGTGAACTTGGAACATATCCCCATCATAAATCAGGGAGCACCTGTACAATACAACCCTATTATTGTATAAAATGGATTGTACAGTGTTTTACAATGTACAGTGAATAGTGTACACAGTTTCTCGGGTCTAGAATGGATTAATTGAAATTGAAAAATTTGCTCAGCATTCATTGTTTTTGGTACTCGATTAACCTTCTGGAATTCATTAAAGATGAGTACCGAGGTACCACTGTATTTTGTTTTGCTGTTGTATTTGGTGTTGCAGTTTGTAGCATTTGCTTGTTAGCAGTATTTGGTGTTGTAGTTTGTAGCATGTGCATTAGTTGATAACACTGTCTCCTTGCAGCTCCAGAGAATCTCATTCTCATCTTGTGGCTACCTGTTATACCCCCACCCTCCCATTACTTAAAATGGATTAAGAGGGTATGGAAAAGTGAGTGAGTGTTTCCCCACACTGTCAGTTTTTCTAATGGTCTCATCTGTATTGTGTGTGCAAGCCCCAGAGTGCTTTACTACTTATTTACTATTGTATATATACTGTATGTTCCAGCATATGTGAATCATATTTTTATTTCCAGAGGCATAAACTAATGTGTGCCATAATGGCCCTACTGCAAACGCAGAAGCTGATATTTGGATGAAGGGTTTGTTAGCCCACATTCTAATTAGTGCTATTCAAGCCACACGAAATAATGAAGTAATGAGCGGCTGTTTGTGTGTGCTCTCCAAGAAAGTGGCATTCCATACCACCGCACTTCCTCTAATTCCTCCATGTTTGCTTTTGAGGATGTCTACTGCTGCGTGTGCTCTGAGGGAGATGAATGGGGCGGGATGCAATCAGGATGCCAGTGAATGAGGATATTTTTTGCACCTGGATCTGAAGAAAGCATGTATCCTAGATAAAGCCTTTGTGATTCACAAGGTCAGTTATTATACGAATCTTGACATTGGTCTTGTCAGTCGAGTGGCATCCTCACAGGCACATGTAGATCTTGACATGCGTTCCTATCTGCTTTTCTCTGAATACAGAATTAAAGGATTTGCTGTTGTTTTGGCTCGTTCACAAGCCCTATAGCATCCTGCACTGCAATCTTTTACTTGTTCCATCCTTATCCCCAGACTTCTTTCTGTGGAAAAGCCACAGGAAAGGGATTCAGTCACATGAGGTAATACTGACTATTATACCCAGTTTTATCTGTCTCAGACAGTCATGGACAGGGATGAAAACAGTCTTTGCACTGTGGAAGCACTATGTTTAAGAGGTTGTGTGTTTTTTTGTTGCTCGGGTGCCCCCCACTGTGCTGCTCCCACTGTGCAGATGCGGTCGTCCCGCTGCTCTTCCCTTTGAGCTCCACAGTGTGTGGGTCTTCATATCTTCATGTCAGTCTTTGAGTTTTTTAATTGTCAGAGTTTTAAAGGTTAGATTTACAACCATTACCAGTATGTGTCATGTGAGGCAAATGAGTGGCTAAAATGGATTGAGCATCTGGCATTGTAGCAGGGGTATTTCACTGTCCATATTCCTAAATTAATGATCACACCATTGATTGGACTTTGGACGCGCAATGTCTTAATAAAGTAAATTGGGTCTCTCTGCTCAATCATGATCTGTAGATCCCTAAGTCCCTGTAAAGCAGTCGAGCAAAGTCAATAGCCTTGGAAAGCATTGTTCTTTGCAAAGGAAATATTATTCAGCAATTGCCTCTGACAAATGATGCCTTCATAATGATGGATTGGTGCAGAAGCCGATATGCTTTAGCTGTCTGTGGAAACTCAGGTGTTCATTCAGAATATTGATTAGGATGGATAATGTCTGCATTGACAAACGTTCCTATGTTGAAGGGGTTAGACAGTATACATGTAAAGTTGCTCTGCATGCTCACATCAGACTTGTTAATACATGGCTTTACTGGTACCACAAGTGCATAAAAGTGCAATTTAAAAATCTTCATTGATATGATTATATGGTATCTTGTTCTTGACAGAAAGTAAAAATTAAAATGAGTGTATTACAATGTATGTTTGAATGGAAAATGTATTTGGTTTATAAAATGGAAAATGGTTTCTCTCAATCTGCACAACTGAGCTTGGAATAATATCTGGTCTGAACCAAAATTACATTGATAGAATGTACAGTAACTAGTTTGGCATTAAAATATATGACAGTACAGATTAACTGGCATGTTTTAAGTTGGTCCACTAATTCCTGATAACTGTTGTTTAAAGGCAATTTCAAAATTATGTCAATTTGATGCAATACTTTGCACCCCTAAATGATAACATTGTATGCTTTTTTTCTTTTTTCATGTTTGCATTAGGTGTATTCAGGGTTAAAAAATACAGATATTTTATGGTAAGTATGCTAACCAAACCAGCCTTCAGAGTTTTTTAGGATTAGACTACATGCTAGAAGATTTTGATTAGTCTCATAATTTTAAGATCGTGTTAAAATCTAACCATTCTGATCTGAAATCATATTCATGTTTACAACCCCAAATCAGAAAAAAGTTGGGACGGTATGGAAAATGCAATATTAAAAAAAGGCAGCGTGACTTTTATACATTGGCTTTTATTTAATTGCAGAAAGTACAAACTCAAGATATTTCATGTTTTGTCTTGTCAACTTAATTTCACTTGTTAATAAACATCCATTCCTGCATTTCAACATCCATTCTTGCCCTTCAGCCCCTGAAACCTTGATCAGCAAAATGTGGGGTTAAATGTGAATCCAAATAAAGTATGTATTATTGCACCAAGGGCATTGCACATGCCACAGACCCATAAGCTAGTGGGAAGGATTTGGGTCACAGGCATATACCATGGTCTACCATGGGCTATACAACTGATTTAAAGGGAATTACTGTACCAATGACTGATAGTGAGTGATATTTTGTTTTTTAGAATAGCCTGCCTTTATAATACAGCATTCACTATATTGTCTGGATTGTCACTTGTGTTTAATAATATTTAATACTGTTTAATAATCTAACATTTGGTGCTACGCTTGCTACACATGTATCTCTTATTAAATTGAAAGGAGATGGAGAATAATTAGATACATGAGTTGCACTCATCACAGTCGTACACCTAATACCTGAATGCTGTTTAAACAGATTAATTTAGACATAGTGCATGTCTTTGGACTGTGGGAGGAAACCGGAGTACTCAGAGTAAACCCACGCGTACACAGGGAGGACATGCAAACTCCACACAGAAAGGACCCAGGTCACTCCACCCCTGGACTGAATCCAGGACCTTTTTCCTATAAGATGATGGTGCTGCCCACCGTGCCACTGTGCCACCCAAAAAGTTCATGGAATTCATACACTATTCTGCATGTATAAAACACATGGGATTTCTTTATATTTCACTGGGTTAGTTTTATTAAACTTACTATTTACTTAAAATAGTAAATAGTAAAATGAAATGTAGTCTAATGTGGAAAAACTTTAAATATTAAGTGGTTGTAGAAAGTGTTTGTACTCTGTCAAAAGCATTACCTTTTGTCTCAATACACTTGAACATTTAAATAACATTAAATGAAGCTTTGGCTGCGTGGTGGCTCATCCTGCGTTCAACCTCAGGTAGAGTGGTCTGGGTCTTTTTTGTGTGGAGTTTGCATGTTCTCCATGTTTCCACGTGGGGTTGCTCTGAGTACTCTGATTTTCTCCCACAGTCCAGAGACATGCGTGTTAGGCTAATTGGTCATTTAATTTAATTCTCCCATTTAAAATCAATGCTACGCAATTAGATTGGGTTTCTTTTTGAGTCTTGGTCAACCCAGGGCTTCTTCCTTGGCACAATAAGTGATTTTCCTTGTTTCTGTCATTCTAGGCTTGCTCAGTTGGGACTGTGGACCTGTATATTTATATTTGCATATTTGTAAAGTTGCTTTAAGACAATGTTCCATTGTAAAAACAGCTACAGTGGGACAAAAAAGTATTTAGTCAGTCACTGATTGTGCAAGTTCTAGTACTTTGAAAGATGAGAGAGGTCTGTAATTTTCATCATAGGTACACTTCAACTATGAGAGACAAAATGAGAGGATTTTTAAAGAATGTAATTGTAAATTATGGTGAGTAAAATTATGGTGAGTAAAATATGTATTTGGTCAGTAAATTTAGTTCAACTCAATATTTTGTAACATAACCTTTGTTGGCAATGACAAATGACAAACATTTCCTGTAAGTCTTCACCAGGTTGGCACACACTGTAGCTGGTATTTTGGCCCATTCCTCCATGCAGAACTCCTCTAGAGCACTGATGTTTTGAGGCAACACGGACTTTCAACTCCCTCCACAAAGTTTCTATGAGGCTGAGGTCTGGAGACTGGCTAGGCCACTCCAGGACCTTGAAATGCTTTTTACGGAGCCACTCCTTTGTTGCCCGAGCAGTGTGTTTGGAATCATTGTTATCCTGGAAGACCCAGCCATGTTCCATCTTCAATGCTCTCACTGATGGAAGGAGGTTTTGTTTTAAAATCTCACAATACGTGGCCCCATTCATTCTTCCCTTAACACGGATCCTGTCCCCTTTGCAAAAAACACCCCCGAAGTATGATGTTTCCACCCTCATACTTCACAGTAGGTATGGTGCACCTCAGCATTCTTCTGTTGCGCTTTTACCAAAAAGTTCTATTTTGGTTTCATCTGACCACATGACCACCAATCCTCTTTTGGATCATCCATATGCTCTGACCACCAATCCTCTTTTGGATCATCCATATGCTCACTGGCAAACTTTAGATGGGCCTGGACATGTACTGGCTTAAGTAGGGGGGCACGCCTGGCACTGCAGGATCTGAGTTACTCTCGGCATAGTGTGTTACTGATGGTAGCCTTGATACTTTGGTCCCAGCTCTCTGCAGGTCATTCATCAGGTCCCTCCATGTAGTTCTGGGATTTTTGATAACCGTTCTCATGATCATTTTGACCCCACGGGATGAGATCTTGCGTGGAGCCCCAGATTGAGGGAGATTATCAATGGTCTTGTATGTCTTACAATTGCTCCCACAGTTGATTTTTTCACACCAACCTGCTTGCCTATTGTAGATTCAATCTTCCCAGCCTGGTGCAGGTGTACAATTTTCTTCCTGGTGTCCTTCGACAGCTCTTTGGTCTTGGCCATGGTTGAGTTTGGAGTCTGACTGTTTGAGGTTGTGGACAGGTGTCTTTTATACAGATAATGAGGTCAAACAGGTGCCATTAATACAGGTAACGAGTGGAGGACAGAAGAGCTTCTTAAAGAAGAAGTTACAGGTCTGTGAGAGCCAGAAATCTTGCTTTTTGTGGGTGACCAAATACTTATTTTTCACCATGATTTACAATTAAATTCTTTAAAAATCCTACAATGTGATTTTCTGGATTTTGTTTTCCATTTTGTCTCTCATAGTTGAAGTGTACCTATGATGAAAATTACAGACCTCTCTCATCATTCTAAGTAGGAGAACGTGCACAGTCAGTGGCTGACTAAATACTTTTTGTCCCACTGTATATGAATTAACTTTGACTTTGACTTGAGAAGTCCACTACTAACTGTCAGGAGGTGCATGTGGTGGTGGCAGCAGGCACACATGCTGCTGTGTAATTTCTTCTACTAAAAAGGCCTAAGCACAATTTTCAAGCCAGCACTGCATGGCTGCCTCAGACCTGAGAGGGCAGCAGAGGGCTACAGGGAAAGCCGGCTTGTCATGCTTGCGTAAACTACGTATCCCAGTGTGCTTTAAGGCTAGATATCCCAAATGCCCTGCACCTGGATGGCAGGGTATGAAAACCTTAAAAAAGCTTTGTTCAGGGCTGCAACTTTGTAGAGGGGTAGTCTTAAGGCGTTGTCTGTCTGGTTACATTTGTATGAGAGACAAGACTGACATCTTGTCTACACAAGAAACTGAGCAAGAGAAAGAAAACAGAAAATGTAGTACTTACTCACAAGACTGAGAATGGGAGTAAAAATCAATAAAGTGGAAAATCAAAATTGTTAAAATTTAAAACAGATAAAGAGTTTAAAAGGGACACAGCTTAGGAGACTAACAGATAAAAAGTGTTCAGTGGTCTAAAGGAAGGAACAAATGGAAATGAAAACAGCATAAGTTAAAACTGAATATTTAAGCTGACAGCTCAAGAAGGCAAACAAGATATTTAGGTACTGAAGGGAATAAATTAAATAATTAAGTTTGACTTAGGGAAAGTAAACAAGTATAATTTAAGACCTTAGCAATAGAGATGCATGAGTCCTATTGTTTTGACAACGTTTATTATTATTATTATTATTATTATTATTATTATTATTATTATTATTATTATTATTGAGGCAATTCCAACACTTTTCAACATTAAAGAAAATTGCAAAAAATAAAACGTAGTGTGTGGTTTTGGCCGTGGTCAAGGAGCTGTCTGCTGTGTCCCTAATGTTGATGATGGCAGAGATATTCACTTGGTCTGTTGTTGTACTTGATTCTGGCCAACAGTCAGCCATGTTGGATGGAAGGTGGGACTTTCAAAATGTTTTGAATAGCTTATGATGGAAGAAAAGTGGTGAAACTTTACACATGTATTTGACTTGTGGACAAACTAATGTGATGTTGCAATTCCGTCTAGGCTTGGCTCATCAGCTTCATAACACTCCCAAGGTTAATTAAAATATGCCACCAATCGAACGCTAAAAGATTCAGGGATCTGAATGCAACTTTGAAATGCTCAAAAACAAATTAATAAACTTTGGCATCAACACAAACATCACAATTTTAAACATTGATTTGAGTGGTTGAGCCCAACAAGTAGTAGACCATTTTGGAACTCCTCCTCAATCATGCATCAGATTTATTTGAAATTTGGCTGGAATGAAATTCAGACATGTGATGATACATTTTGAAGGAATAGTGGATATCTCAAATGAGGACATAATTGATGTGGCTGGAAATTGATTGATGCCACATCAAAACAGGATGTGGCCATAACTTGATGATGCTTGCGTTGATCTGCCTCAAGTTGTGCATGGTTACTAATAGCCACATCCTGATTACAGAAGTTCGTCAATTGAGTCATTTCTACTAAATTGCATATACTTTGTGTTTAAACCTTGTACTGACACTATTATTGTCACATCTATCCATCTGTCTGGCTGTACAGTTTGCCATGGATTTGATTTGCACTGCAGTATGACGGCCCTACAATTGACTATTGTATCTATACATTTATTTAACGTTTATTTAGCATCTTGTTGTTTCTTGTCCCATGCTTTTCATGGCTCCTCCATATAAATGTGCTCACTCCTGCTATAACTATCGATGTCCAATCCCAAATTGAGCAAGCCTTGGGCACCAGTGGCAAGGAAAAACTCCCTAAGTGTTATGAGGAAGAAACCTTGGGAGGACCAAGACTCAAAAAGGGACCCAACCTCCTTGGGCAGCGTAGATGATAAATCTAAGAATGAAACTAATAAGCCGTGAAGTCACTAGTAGTCACTGGTAGTGTATGGTAAGGCAAGGACTTCACTGTGGTTGGAAAGGTGCTTTCAAAAGGGTTCTGCAATAAAGTTGTTAGTTGGATTGATGGTGATATTGAACAGGGAAGCTACCAGGGATGCTGCCATGTACACTCAAATTGAGCCTTGAGCTAAATCTGATCTATGGATGAACTTGAAGAGAGCACTCCATTGCTGAACACCATGAAATTTCACTGAAGTTGAACAATTCTGTGAGGAGGATTGAACAAATATTCAACAGCCTTAAGTGCTGTGGTAGAATTAGTTATATCACCCTATTCATATTTCGTAGTTATTTACATGGACCGTCATTGCATTGCTTGGCAAGTGGGTGTTATGATTCCCCTCCCTATAAATACTTCTATGTACTTCCCTTAGGAGTGGCACAGTGGCTCGGTGGGTAGCTCCTTCACCTCACAAGAAGGTCCTAGGTTTAATCTCGAGTGGAGCACCCTGGGTCCTTTCAGTGTGGTGTCTGCATGTCACCCCCCTGTCAACACGGATTCACTCTTGGTACTCCAGTTTCCTCCCACAGTCCAAAGACATGCACTAGGCTAATTAATTATTCAAAGTATTTGTACCAATGTAATGTTTTGTGTGTGTGTTGCTGAAACAAATGAGACAAAAATATTATACTTGGTCATTTATTTATTGAGGAAAATGATCCAATATTACATATTAGTGAGTGGCAAAAGTATGCGAACCTCTAGGATTAGCAGTTAATTTGAAGGTGAAATTAGAGTCAGGTGTTTTCAATCAGTGGGATGACAATCAGGTGTGAGTGGGCACCCTGTTTTATTTAAAGAACAGGGATCTATCAAAGTCTGCTCTTCACAACACATGTTTATGGAAGTGTATCATGGTACGAACATAGGAGATTTCTGAGGACCTCAGAAAAAAAGTTGTTGATGCCCATTAGGCTGGAAAAGGTTACAAAACCATCTCTAAAGAGTTTGGACTCCACCAATCCACAGTCAGACAGATTGTGTACAAATGGAGAAAATTCCAGATCCATTGTTACCCTCCCAGGGAGTGGTTGACCAACAAAGATCACTCCAAGAGCAAGGCGTGTAATAGTTTGTGAGGTCACAAAGGGCCCCAGGATAACTCCTAAGCAACTGAAGGCCTCTCCCACATTGGCTAATGCTAATGTTCATGAGTCCACCATCAGAAGAACACTGAACAACAATGGTGTGCATGGCAGGGTTGCAAGGAGAAAGTCGCTGCTCTCCAAAAAGAACATTGCTGCTCGTCTGCAGTTTGCTAAAGATCCAGAAATGCTATTGGAAGAATGTTTTGTGGATGGATGAGACCAAACAGAATTTTTTGGTTTAAAAGAAAAGTGTTATGTTTGGGAGAAAGGAAAACACTGCATTCCAGCATAAGAACCTTGTCCCATCTGTGAAACATGATTTGGATCATGATTTGGGCCTGTTTTGCTGCATCTGGGCCAGGACAGCTTGCCATCATTGATGGAACAATAAATTCTGAATTATATCAGAGAATTCTAAAGGAAAATGTCAGGACATCTGTCCATGAACTGACTCTAATGAGAAGTTAAGTCATGCAGCAAGACAACGACCCTAAGCACACAAGTCGTTCTACCAAGGAATGGTTAAAGAAGAATAAAGTTAATGTTTTGGAATGGCCAAGTCAAAGTCCTGACCTTAATCCAATCGAAATGTTGTGGAAATACCTGAAGCAAGCAGCTAATGTAAGGAAACCCACCAACATCCCAGAGCTGAAGCTGTTCTGTATGGAGGAATGGGCTAAAATTCTTCCAAGCCGGTGTGCAGGACTGATCAACAGTTACAGGAAACGTTTAATTGCAGTTATTGCTGCACAGGGAGGGTCACACCAGATTTTGAAAGCAAAGGTTCACATACTTTTGCACTCACTACTATGTAATACTGGATAATTTTCCTTAATAAATAAATGACTAAGTATAATCTTTTTGTCTCAATTGGTTAATTGGGTTCTGTTTATCTAGTTTTTGGACTTGTGTTAAAATCTAATGATGTTTTAGGTCATATTTATACAGAAATATAAAAAACTATAAAGGGTTCATATATATATATATAAACACACACACACGACTACTTAAGTATACGTTTTTTTTCACAAGGGTTACTCTGTGATGTAAGTCTTTGATGGCCAACTGAAATCCACAGTATTGTGGAGTTGAGCTCAGATGTCACCCAGAGTTATTTCCCTGTCTGTCACTCTCCAGTGTGTATTCAAGGCAGTGATTTATGTTCTGCTATGTTACACTTTAATGAAAATTCATGTAACCCTCCCTTCCTGGAGTGTCAGTAGGAAAGATGGCTGAGAAAAGGCAGAAATATGTGCCGATCTTCCTATTATACCATGGATCATTGTTATTTTCCCTTTGAATGACTTTTGATTTAGGGTTTTCTTTGACTGATCACACATTGCAGTATCTGTAATATTTGGTCTCAGGCTACAATACAGACACTGACATCCAATAAAATTTGATAAAAACAGATTCCTTTCCTGATTTGAGGAGGTTTTGCACAGAGGCCAAATCATTCTTTACCTTAACAGTGTGATTTTGGAGTTTGGTCTGACGGAACACCTAAACTTCTGAGGCAGTTGGATGTAGAGAAATGCTTAAATAAGTGTGTGTGTGTGTGTGTGTGTGTGGCCATGTATATTGTGGGGACCAAATGACCAAATGAGGATAGAAAGATCTGACATTTTTGACACTGTGGGGATCTTGTGCTGGTCTTCATGAGGTTAACTGCTTTTTTTGTTGTTGTTTTTACAGAAACTGAAACTTTCTTTTGAAAAATTAAGAGTCAGAAGATTTGCTGTAGGTTACTGATGTTAAGGTTAGGGTTGGTGTAGCATTACATAGCTACAGTAATCATTATGTCAGCATTCCCCAGAAAGATAGTCAGACTGTGTGTGTGTGTGTGTGTGTGTGTGTGTGTGTGTGTGTGTGTGTGTGTGTGTGTGTGTGTGAATGCATGATGACAAGGTATTTATTTTACTTCAAACACTCATCACTGTCATTTGTGGTGCTCTCACTTCTCCACACTCCTCTCTATGTGTACATATGTGTGTCCACATGTTTGTGTATTACTGTTTGTAAGCATACTCAGGGCAGCAATGCTCAGGGCAAGTAAATCTCCATTAGTTTAATGTGCCTGTTTCTTCTTGGCTTTATGAGGACTGAGCATTTGGGATGAGTAATTGTGGGCTTCTTCTCCTCCTGGTGCCGTCACTATTTACTCCCTGGCACCTGCTCCTTTTTAATTAGCGCCCCAGCCTTGATCATCTCTTAATCGACTTGGAACATTAAGAAACAAAAGCCGGTCTCTGAGGAAGTCACTGTGCAGGGTCCCTCATTCTAGCAGACATGCCCTAATGAACCAGGCCTTCTCCGTGTCACACTCAGCATAGCCCTTCATCTACTGCCATATAATCATCTTCAGATGATGGTTCAAAATGTTGATTTGTCTTTATTTTTCTATCAGCACTCACAGCACTTTAGCCAGTTGGACAGATGGATGGGAATTCACAGAGCACATGTATTTGTGTTCTTTTCCAGTCAGTGTCTTGTTTTATAATTGAGGTTGATTTCATTGCAGACAGAATGACCCAAAAGATATTTCTTGTTTTGTTTGGTCAACTTAATTTCATTTGTTAAAAAGCATCCAGTTCTGCATTCCAGACACTTAAAAGACATTTAACACTGAGGATACCAAGCAATGAAGTGTTTCAAGTGGGCCTTGTATTTTTACACCAAATTTGAATATGTTTTTAGAAGTTTGTCAGCCATGAAGTTTATGTGACAGAAGCATTTACATCTTACAATAACATAAATAAGGCTGTTATTAGGCTTAAAATACAATACTTCTAACATGTACAAGGGTATCCATATTTGTCCCGTATTTGGTCTGCATTCTCATCAGAGTTTCTCTCAGTTTCACTCAGTGTTATGTTTTTGTGGGCACTGACCTTAATTAATGCTCGTCTCGTGAGGTGCCAATAAAGGAAGAATACGTGTTCGTACTCGTATGCCTAGCGCAAAGGTACCTGGAGCATTGCCTAAAAAATTCCCCATATTTTAGTGGGTTTCCATCATATTCCTCCGGAGGGGGGACCGAAATGGCTCGCAAACCTACCGTCTCCATGTTGGGCAGGGAATTTTGTCATGAGCGGGGGTTAACGGCAGGAAAGGAGACGAGTGCAGGTATATATAATAACAAACGGTTTTATTCTATCAAAAGAAAGCACAAAGTAACCATAAACGAAAACCAAAGTATTTAATGAAACATGCGATGCCAAGCATGGCAAATAATCTAAGGAAGCACACGCCAGCTATGCTACGCTAACTAACAAACAAAAGGTGGCTAATACTACGGAAGACCGCAGACGAGAGCATAAACAAAAACCTAAACTGTGGTTCTATACGTGGGCTTACCACTACTCTTGTAGTCCCGGGTAAACTGAAGCCTAAGCGAGTAGTCACAGAAGCAACCATTGCCGCAATGCGAACAGTCCAGAGGCGAACTTGAGCAGAGCGAGTAATCACATAAGCGGATGAGGGCAAACATGAGTAATACGAAGAGAACGGAAACAAACAAGAGTCCTCAGAAGTGGCTAATGCCACCAAACATAAAGTTAATTCCCCTCGTCGTAACTGAGCTAGGGCCCTGCTTAAATATCATGCCAACTAGCTGTAGGCTATCAGTCCTAGGGCCCTAGCTTCTTCCTCTGGTGCTCCACTGTCCCATGGAGTACGGCAAACCGACGCGGTCTGGATTGCCCCTTGCGGCGGAGGTCTGGGGGGGATCCCTGACAACTGAGGATACCAAGCAATTAATTTTTTCCGGTGTTATTTTGTCCCATTCCTCCTGCAAACATCTTAAGGTGTGCATCAGTATTGGGCTGGCATTTTGGTTTCAAAATTCTCCACACGTTCTGTATTGAGGACAGATCCGGACTGTAGCAGGCAAGTCCAGTACCTGTACCGTCTTCATGGTTAACCTGAGGCTTCTTTTTTGTAAAGTATGGTTTTAAGTGGCATTTGTGAATGCAAGTCCATTTTGTTGTGTTTGACAAACTCGTGCCCAAGTAGTCTCTTGCCCATGCCATTGCCTACTGATGAATGACGGTTCTTGATGCAGTGCTGTCTGTGTTCAGTTTAGGCTTGCACCCTTTACACACTAAAATTCCTCCAGATTAGTTGCATCATTTAATGATATTATGTACTGCAGAGGAAGAAATATGTAAATCCCTTCCAGTCTTTCTGGAAACATTGTTTCAACATTTCTATTATTTGTTTTCTATTATGTCTATTTTCTATTATTTATTATTCTATTATATTAAACATTTCAACTTTTTTTGGATTGTGTTGCAGGCCTGAAATGCAAGAATGGATGTTGATGAACAAATAAAATGAAGTTGAGCAGACAAAACATGAAATATCTTGGATTCATACTGTCTGCATTGAAATAAAAATCAAATTAAATGTAAGGAACACTGTTTTTCTTTTATTTTCCACACTGTCCCAACTATTTTTTCTGATTTGGGTTTGTAATTGAGTTGAATTATATGTCTTAAGCTGGCAATTAACCAAACACTTAAATTGTAAGTCAGGCTGAAACACCACCTACATTCCGCATCCATTGACATTCTCCCAGTTCCAGCTTGTTCGTACACATTTTGCAATGTCACTCCAGCTTTAGAATGGGAAGGTTTTTTTTATATTTGTTTTAATGATGGCATTTTACATCAAGCACTTTGTCGTTTTTCAAAGACATCTAACAACCTGTCACCTCTGATTTAGATTCAGTTGCAGCAGTTGTTTGGAGAGAGTTCTTAAGATGGGGAGCTGTCCACTGTGTAGATGGTACTGAACTTGAACACATCAGGAAAGGCTACTGAACACAGCTTGTGTGTTGGGTGACTTTTGTAATGACCTAAAATTAAGTTGTGGTGATTGTTTTATTGTTCTTGCCAAACAGAAATCTATGTGGTAATATTTCCTCATCTACTGATTGGACAAAAAGCAACATGGGGGCCCAGGTATGCAGTGGCAATAGAGTGCACCTATATCACACTAGTCAATCAGTGTGTCAGTCATTTGATTGGTGAGCCAAGCCCAGACCAACTCACATCAGTCCATTCTCACTCTCACCTCAAAGCATCACTTATACCTTCAACTCCCTCACCCTAGTGGGGGCTATTGGAAATAGGCTTGATGTAAAGAAATAGCAGCCTTATGCCCACTCGGTGGCTTCCCCAGTGCTGAGCTCTGTGTGCCAGAGATGCAGTCTGAACCGATCAGCCATATAACAGACAGCACCCAAAGACTGTGAAAGGAGGCTGGAGGAGAAATGAAGGAGTGCTCTGACTTCCTTCCTCTTTATCTTTGTGCCTTCATCACCAAGTGGAGCAAATCAAGCTGATTAAAAAGCACTTTATATGCTCCACGGTACAGGCTCTTTACACTAATGAGAGGCACCTCCTCAACACAAGCTGAAATGAAAATAACAACGGTAAGGCCAAACAATGGAATAAGTCTCTGTCAATATATTAACACAAACATAATACCTATCCATTAGAGTGAAACATACAGGCTGTTCACAGTAGTCATAGCTATGGCGATGTCTTTTTGCTCTATCTCTGTCTTTTCCAGGGCGAACCACTCTAATTCCTTAGTGTAAAATCACGAAGCACAAAGCAGAATGGGGCCCAGAATGGTGCCATAATGGTGTAATGACACAATGACAAGCAACACAGTCATTTACAAGCCCGACGAGACCCTAAATCGTCTCACCCATCATGGGGAAGCTGAGACTCATTTTTCTGCCAGCCATAAATGGACGGTCAATTCAACAGCCTACTGGTCAGAGCCTCATCTATTTCACCTCCCACTGTCATAAATTCTGATCCTGTTTCATATGAGCGTACACACACACCACAACGGATGTGGTTATCTTTTTGGTCTCCAGTTGTAATTACATTTCATTGCTTTCAGCTTTCATTCACTTGGTCATGCTTGAAAGATCCTTTGCCTATTTTTTGTCCAAAGTATTCTATTTGGTGAAGCTGTGCGAAATGCCACAGATGATGTATCTCTCAGAGAAAAGAACGCAGTGGCTTGTAACCAGGGGTCCATTTCATAATCAACCCTATTTGCTGGTATTGCTATGCCAAATCTCCATTGACATGTGGCATAAAACAGGTGGGATCCAAACGAACATATGTTCGAATTCCACAGGATGCTTTACCTCAGTGGTTCCCAACCCTGACCTCCTGCTGCATTTTGGCGTTGTCTCTGCTCTAACACATTCACATTAACAGGTAATTAGCTGATTAATTGGAACAGGTGTGCTAGAGCAAAGAAAACAACAAAACAGGCAGGGCAAGGCCAGTCCAGGACCAGCGTTAGTAATCATTGGTTTTCCCTGTTCCTGAAGTCCCAGCTGAGAAGCAAACAGATGAAATATATTTGCAATAGCATTTTACACATCATCTCCTGAGCATCCTGCAAAAGTGCCTGCAGCCATGCCTTAAAAATACCACAAACCTAGCATGCATCTAAAATATACATTCTGGTTTATGTGAAATGTTTTGTGATGTAGTGCTAAACAGAGATAATGACAGTAGGCCTACATAGCTTTTGTCAATACTCAGGGGCAAACTGTAGTCTATTGAAAGCAAGCAGCTGGAATTTCTTTTAGTGGTCACAATAAAACGAGGTAATGAATTATAAAAATAATAGTGCATTTCAGAAGTAATTAATTACCATCTAATGTGCTCAACTTTAAATGTAACATTTAGGTTATTGTGTGTGATCCAGATCATATGGTCGGGCTTACAGACGAGTGGCGTGATCGCTTTAGGAGGGAATTAAGGAAAATGTATTGCAGAGTTATCAGATCAAAGCCATATGGATCGAGTTTTATTAGATTATCTTTAATTAACATTTCAGTCATCTGTGGGTGATTAGTGGCCAGCTGCTGCAGGAGGCCTGAGGGCAGAGAGAGGCGTTACAGTAGCAGGTGACTCTGGAACACACTGGCATTTTAAGAGAGCTACACAAGGATTAGAGATTTTGTTCCTCCTCGCTCAGCTTTCATTCTTTCGGTTGATAGAAGCGGGCGCGTTTCACCTGCTGTAATTAGAATTGCATGAATGGTTTGGTCCACCAGAGGGCGCTGTGGTTGTTTGGCCCGGTCTGCTGCGCTGTTTAATTTTTTTTTTGTTTGTTTATTTTGTTTTGTATGGTATTGTGTTATTGCATGTGTGTGCATGTATGCGCCCATATGGTATAGACATTGAGTGGTGGTTCAGTTATCTGGAAGAGGTCCAACACAATAATACCTGCAATTTTAATTTATTCTGTGAATAGATCATTCTGACACTGCTGCAGTTTCTATGACGATGTTAGGAATAAACACGGTTCTATTTCAGTGGTTTTGTTGTACACTATAGTAGGTGTTATAAGTGTTCAGATCTAGTCTCAGCTTGTTTTATGGGACCCGGTGCATATGGCACCGACTGTCAGCCGTTATGTCACTTGAGCTCTCTTCAAAACCTCACACACTGTCATAGTCTCCTTTTATAACATACATTTCAGAATATCCTGCAGAATTCATGCCACATTGTTATGATGGATCTATAAACCTTTTACCTGCAGAACAAAAGAAATGTCACCAATTCTGAGACAAGAGGTAAAAAAAAAAGAAGAGAGAAATAGGAAGTGAACTCTTAAGACTCTTCTGCTGTAGGAAACATCAACTGTCTCTTAGAACTACAGGAAGTTAGCTACAGAGTGTGGAGCCATTCTTTGGTGGCACACACTTGGCCGCGATCCAGCTGAGCGGGAGGCAGACAGTGACCCAGGTAATGAAGCAGCCAGAGGAGCAGAGCAAATCACTTCCACACACTCACAGGCTCTATGTGTCTGACTAACAAACATAGCCCCTCTGTGTGCTGTACGGCTGATTGAGGCACCATATGCTGGCTGATATATTTGTAGCAAGAGAAGCAGAGAAACGGAGAGAGAGAGAAAGAGAGAGAAATGGCCAAGCTTCTGCAACAGACGCAGCAGGCAGGAACATCACAGGGTCAGCAGCACACATCCACATGGATTATCGCGCTGTCACACTCTGCCTCACACCAACGGATAACAAGCCAGCCTGATGCTGAGGGGCACGTAGAAAGAAGAACTTAGATGAGAACACACACACACACACACAAATGCACAATTTTATTTTGACACGTGAACAATATGCACATACTGACACACATATGTAGTGACTCATACATTTTCAAATACCTACAAGTATTTTGACTAACACACACACACACACACACACACACACACACACACACATATGTATTTGCAAATGTAAAAATAATAAAGCCCCTCTCTCCTGTTGCCCACGTATTAATTTACATGCATGCACTTGCACTTGCACAAGCACATGCATGTGTGTGTGCTCATGTTTATATATCAGTGTGTGGACCAGATGTACCCACAAGGACAGAAAGATCTAAGACTTTTTAACTTGTGCGGACATCATGCTGGTCCCCACGGGGGAATATTTCAACTTTCTCTTGAAAAACCAAAAGATTTTAGGTTAAGATTTTAGATTAGGTTAGGGGTAGGAGTAGATGTAGATGTAACATTAATTAGCTGCGGCAATCATTATGTGAATGGAAAGTCCCCACCAGGACAGTGAAACATGCATGGTCAAGGTTATGAGCCATTCCACCGAAAGGTTTCATTTCCATCCCCAGGCCATTACATGTATAGATAATTCATATAATTAACTGTAAAAAAACATTTTACTATTAATCAAAGTGTCCTGCACAATGCTGCAATTGCAAATGTAAGGTATATAAAACATTAAATAAAATGACATTACTAAAACCTACCTACAACACTGAAAAATAGTATTTGTTAGCTGTCCCTGGTCTCTAATATTACATTTTACAATGAAATGAAATATAATGATTATACATTGTTGTGTCACTCCATATCCCATCTATGCCTTAAATATTTTTTCATAAGAAATTCATAATATTTAAAATTAATATACATATTTTACTTTATGTCCCCAGGTTTTACATTTACAGCATTTAGCAGACTTACCCAGAGCGACTTACAATTTTGTTTTCAGTCTTACAATCCAAGCAATTATGGGGAAAGGGCCTTGCTCAACGGCCCAACAGTGGCAGCTTGGCGGAGGTAGGATTTGAACCCTGGACCTTCTGGTCCATAGTCCAGTACCTTAACCGCTAGCCTACCACAGTCCAAAGGTCCTGAGGTTTTCACTCAGTCCTGTTACCCTAACATATTTCTACTTCTGAATGTTAGGTAACATACCACAAGTCACATGTTCAATAGGAAGTTGTATCATCTGGGTCTCCTGATGGCCATGGAAAGACCAAAAATAAGTTATATTTTTTGCTGTATATTTAATGATATTGTAACTGTGACTGAGAAGGTCAATCTCAACTTAATACCCTGCTACCTAAATTATTTTTAGATGTTGTTTCTTTATTGCATAAATACATATTTTTTGTTAAATCATTAGAATGTGCTCAGAGCCCTAAGGCTATTAGTATGGACTCCATGGTTACATTTTATGTATTTGCTAATTCCGTGCTGAAAAAAGTAACGGACATGGGAGAAATAAAGTTGCCTGAGATTGACCAATACTTATTATGAATAGTTAAATATGTGTGTTGTTTGATTCACTATATATCATTGCGAGGACCAAGTGTTCCAACCACGATAGAAAGATCTGAAAGACCTTGTCATATTTGGCTGGTCCCCACTTCCCACAAGGAGATTTTTTTTAAAACAAAAGATGTAACTTTATTTTGAACAACCTGAAGAGCCAAATGGTTTGTTAGATTACAGACATTAAGGTTAGGGTCAGGAGTAGCTGTAGTATTATATAGCTACACTAATATTGTGACAGTGGAAGGTCCCCACAATGATAGAAAGACAAATTTGTGTGTGAGAGAGATAGTAATACAGTCCTTCATACAGTTTCTATACAATAAGATCTAATTTACTGTTCATACATTCAGTTAAACCAGTTCAGATTCCAAAAAGGCAATCCGACAGTTTCAGTAACTCTCACTTATAGGAAATAAATTAGACGATGGATAAATAATCTACTGTTCATTTGCTCGGTGTGGCTGTTCTTCTCTGAATACAATGTAAATTGTAGCCTAAAGCTTTTCACCCAGTGTGGAAAGAGGTGGTTGGTGTTGCACTTAGCAGAACAGATGGCGTGAATATGCAGGCCAGCAATTTTCAAATCAATAGGACTGCACATGGGACTAACTGTATGTTCTGCAGGAGGGATGCCATGACAGACCCAAAGGAAATCCACTCAAGGCAAACCGAATAGACACAAAGCCAAAATTTTCCTCTCTGTATCATTTGTCCTGTCTCTGAACACGACATAAACTCTCTCGTAAACAACAACTCCCAGCTCTTCGCGCTGCACATTCTGTCTGGCAGCACCATCTCATCAGCTTTCTTTCCTGCCACTTAATGTCGCACAACTGCTCTCAGAAATATGATGATAAGAAGTACATAGTTTTCTGCACTTAGAAATGATCTCTTCCGAAGCGAATGACATCATGATTCATCTATGGCTTCTATGTACTTACAAAATAGTCCACTGAAGTTATTAGCCCTCTCTCTGAGTTATGCATGATTGGCAATCTGTAGTGTGTGGTGCTCTGCTGGAGTTATGCTGGGATGAAGACCCCCATTAGATTGTACACACACTGTCAGAGCGCTTCTGAGAGCACAAGAGAGCTGTACACGATAATAAGCCCATTAGTTATACTAGCTGTTTCCAAAGCTTTCGTCTAGTGCATCGCATACGATGATGCATCGCAGGGGATGTACTAATTTCTGGAAAATGCGATTGCTGTTGTAAACAATCAGTGGAAATATTCAGGGTAAGGGAGGAAATGCACTGATGTGGCTCAAGCAAAATGTGACAGAACATGCTGCTATCAAATTGAGAAAAAGGAAGGATGGAAGAAAGGCAGAAAAAAACATGGGATAGAAAGCAACAGTCGTGTTTTCCTAGACAAGCTGTTGTTTAATATGACTGCGGCACAGGAGCAGAGAGAATTGTATTCCTCCTGAGTCTGCAACAGAAAATCTGGAGTTCCTCTCTATAGCCTTTGCACACCAGAAGTCTCGAGAGAGCAGACATGACAGCCTGTTTATTCCACTATTTATAGATCATTAAATATTTGCAGTGCAGTGTAGTCGCATTGTTATTTACTATTGTTATTGACAAATGGAACATCTTGCCCTACACCCTCCGGTTGACTCTTGGTTCTGCCTGTTCAAATAACAGTTTATCAAAAGCAGATGCTGTTATGCAGTGCATTAATCACATGGAGAGAAATTCGCCAATTTGTGGAACTGTAGCTCTTGCCTGAGTGGCATTTGTCAGGAAAATCTGAAATTGGTGTGCCCTGGTAGTTCAGCAGTATTTAATAAATATATACTATACATTATACAGTGTTCAATATATACGGAACTGCAGCTCATTGGATTGTTTTCACACTATTCTTTGTAAACTCTAGATATGTTGTGCATGGAAATCCCAGCTCATCAATTCCTAAAAATAATCGAACAACCTGGTCAAGTACAAACAACCATGCCATAGTCTAAGTCAGTTTTTTCCTATTTTGATAGTTGATGTGAACATGAATTGACTTATAAACAGTAAACGACCTTTAAATGAATGTATAGGTGGTGGTATTGCCATATTTGCATGACTGAGCAGGCGTAGATATACACTGGCAGTCAAGAAGTTTTGTTAGGAGGACTAATACATAACTGTAAAATTTGCACGCATAGAACGTACAGAACTTCACTGGTTATTAATGGTTTCAGTACAGGTATGCGCTGTTTAACAACCGCATTACATTCTGTGAAACAGGTCGTTGATCGAAATGGTCACTGACCCGACATGAACATATATCACATAGTCTTTTTATGCTACTGTAACGTAAATATAAAGGACATTTTCACAAGATAACTGCATGCAAACAATACGTAAATGTGTCAGAGATACCACTGAAAACATGAGTGGAATCTGACAATCTACACAGCATCGAACCCTAAATATAGCACTCCCTCCGAGAAATACACAAGACTGTGGTTCTTTAGTTACTAGCACACATTAAGGATCACACGATCACTGTACTATAAACATAAATAAAAATACAAATATATGAATGAATATAAACATACCTCACTGGCTGCACAGTGTGCAGAGTCCATTAAGGAATGAGTTGAAGAAACACTATTTAATATTTGGCACAATGTTAATGCAAAGTCAAATCCATATTTATGAAAATAAACTAAATAAAAAAATTAAACAGAATATCACAGTCTGACATAAATAATATTTATGGCAGTAAAAATACACATATTAAGCATTGTTAATGTGACCAGTTGTTAATTGGATGATCATTAAACAGTGCTTACCTGTATGCATAGTATGATGTGTTTAGAGACTTTTTGTGGCAGTAGCTCCTGTTTGTGTGTATGGATTTCTGCTACTTATTTTTAACACACTGTAAATGGAATTCATAAGTGTATGTCCCTGTCTTTTTTGGACAAAGGAGTAAGTAGTACTCCTTTGTACTACTTACAAAGACAGCACAAGTAAAAGTTTTTAAATGAAGGTGTTTATTATTAAGGGAGAAAAAATCCAAACCTACATGGCCTTGTATGAAAAAGTGATTGCCCCCTTGTTAAAACATAACTTAACTATGGTTTATCACACCTGAGTTCTCTGTCTCTAGCCACACCCAGTCCTGATTATTGCCACACCTGTTCTCAATAAGGACATCACTTAAATGGGACCTGCCTGACAAAGTGAAGTACACTAAAAGATCCTTAAAAGCTACCCATCATGCCGAGATCCAAAGAAATTCAGGAACTATTGAGAAAGAAAGTAATTGAGATATGTCAGTCTGGAAAGGGTTATAACGCCATTTCTAAAGCTTTGGGACTCGAGCGAACCACAGTTAGAGCCATTATCCACAAATGGCAAAGACATGGAGCAGTGGTGAACCTTCCCAAGAGTGGCCGGCCGACCAAAATTACCCCAAGAGTGCAGCGACTACTCATCCAAGAGGTCACAAAAGACCCCACAACAACATTCAAAGAACTGCAGGCCTCACTTGCCTCAGTTAAGGTCAGTGTTCGTGCCTCCACCATAAGAAAGAGATTGGGCAAAAATGGCCTGCATGGCAGAGTTCCAAGATGAAAACCACTGCTCAGCAAAAGAACATTAAAGCTCGTCTCAATTTTTCCAAGACTTTTGGGAAAACATTCTGTAGACTGCCGAGAAAAACATTGAACTCTTTGGAAGGTGTGTGTCCCATTTCATCTGCAGTAAAATTAACACAGCATTTCATAAAAAGAACATTATACCAACTGTAAAATATGGTGGTGGACGTGAGATGGTCTGGGGATGTTTTGCTGCTTCGAGACCTGAAAGACTTGCTGTGATAAATGGAACTATGAATGATATCAATGATCCAAACACACACCAGCAAGTCCACCTCTGAATACCTGAAGAAAAATAAAATGAAGACTTTGGAGTGGCCTAGTCAAAGTCCTGATCTGAATCCTATTGAGATGATGTGGCATGACCTTAAGGCCGTTCATGCTTGAAAACCCTCCAATGTGGCTGAATTACAACAATTCTGCAAAGATGAGTGGCCAAAATTCACAACGCTGTAAAAGACTCATTGCAAGTTATCGCAAACGCTTGGTTGCAGTTGTTGTTAGGTTTAGGGGGCAATCACTTTTTCACACATGGCCATGCAGGTTTGGATTGTTTTTCTCCCTTAATAATAAACACCTTCATTTTAAAACTGCATTTTGTGTTTACTTTTGTTGTCTTCAACTAATATTTAAATTGGATTGATGTTCTGAAACACGTAAGTGTGACAAACATGCAAAAGAATAGGAAATCAGGAAGGGGGCAAACACTTTTTCACACCACTGTATATTGTCTCTAACCTATAACCATATAAACTTGTTCTTATTCACTCATTGAGACTTTTTCATCTGGCCTGATATTCTGTGTTTGTAACACTGTCAATGCAAAAAGACCATGTGACTATGGTAATATCTGGTCAACATCCATTTCAGACAAGGTCCTGTTTCACTGACCATAATGAAGTCATTAAAATATAAGAAATACAGTTAGGCTGCATCCTGTCTCCTATTTTGGTTAAGCTACGGCACCTCATCTACACCACAAACTGGCTAAACAGCAGGGATATAATCTTGTAGAGAGATGGATCCAGCTGCTGAAAGACCCACATCCACTTCACCACATGCATCCTACAATGCCTGGAGAACAGACATGTGCCATGGATAGTGGCCATAGACATTCTATTGCCATTCCAAAAGACACTTCAGTTGGATTTAGGAATGAGGAATACTGTAGGATGTATAGAACTATAAAGTGTGTGTGGTTTATGAACCTGTTGCAAACCACAGCAGCCCAGTGTAAACTCACAGGTTGTCCACATTTGCAATGGCATGGTGGCCAATAATGCTCCATCTGAATCCTTAGTTTGGCTTAAAGCTGGCTTTATCAGTAAAAACAGCATTCAGATCTGGGACTCTGAAACAGACAGCAACACAAAGAGAAATAGACCTAGAATAGTCAATATGGAGAAACACAATACACCAGAGTACAGTACTGTAATGTGCATATACAGTGCTGAAATGATAGTAAATTCACAGTTTATTACTTGCTTGGAGATATTCATAGCACCGTTCTTTAATCATCTCTGAGTTTTGCTCAAATGGAACCCTGTAGACTCATTTCAGTTGTGCTGTATTAGACTTTCCATTGAAGACAAGAACACCTGTAGAATGTTATTGAATATTGTGTTGTCTGCAATTGTGTGGTTTTGGAATTTTCTCCTGTTCTGGCTTGATTGTCGCTCAGTTCTGCTGAAGATCCAAATATGATATGATTGGTTGCAATAAGCTAAAATAATTTGAAGACAATATTGTAACGTTGGCCAACTATCACTGTATAACTTATGCCTATTGATATGTCAGACTGCAGTGTACACCTGTTGGACCCACTTTTTCCTTCAGAACTGCTTTAATTGTTCATGGCAATTTCTACAAGATGCTGGAAACATTCGTCAGAGATTTGTCCATATTGACATGACATCACACAGCTGCTGCAGATTTGTTGGCTGCACATCAATGATGCGAATCTCTCATTGCATGTTGTGCATTCAGAGATAATCTTCTTCATACCTAGGTTATAACGAGTGATTATTTGAGTTGCTGTTGTCTTTCTATCAGCTCAAAACAGTCTGGCCATTCTCCTCTGACCTCTGGAATAAACAAGGCATCACCCAGAGAACTGCCACTCACCATTCCCTGCTAGCCCTATAAATGGTTGTGCATGAAAGTCCCAGAAGATCAGCAGTTTCTGAAATCCTCAGACCAGCCCAGTCTAGCAACCAAACAACCATCCATCCATGTTCAAAGTTACTTTCTGAAATCACCTTTCTTCACTATTCTGATGCTTGGTTTAAACTTCAGCAGGTCGTCTGGACCTTATCTACATACCTAAATGCACTGAGTTTCTGTCATGTGGTTTGCTGATTAGATATTTGCATTAACAGGCAGCTGAACATGTCTACCTAATGACATGGTGAGTGAGAGTATATAAAGAGCAGTAGAATAGAGTAGAGAGTAGATACTGTAACTTACTGGTTCTCATTTCTGAATGTACAGATGATAGATGCAACTGTGCAGCAGCTCAAGTTGGGCTGGACTCCCTGCTCACACTTAACCCATGGTTGAACACATGATCAACCATCGTGGCCATGATCTCATCTGAGACAACTGTCGTCATCATCATCTTCCTCTCAGTTCATGACCTCTAGCTCTTGCTTCACGATGATCTCTATTTTCCTTCAGAGATGGAGAGCTGATCTGTCGCCCCTTTTTAATAGTGCTGTGAATGTTGTGCCTAATATTGAGAACTGTGTAGTGTTTTGCAAAAAAAAGAAAACAACAGTAAAATATTTAACAGTAAGATATTTTCTTCATTTCTTAGTTTTAGTGACTGTGTCCCAATTTTAGTGTGTAATCAATTGTGAAAAACTGTAACATGATGCGTGAGCAAGAGAAGCAACAAGGATCTGTGTGGGATTTGTGTGTGTGTGTGTGTGTGTTAAAAGCAGAACTGTAAATCTGTGTTTGGCATGTAGTACTGTACATCACAGAAGACAATGGGATAAGGCTTCCATTCATCACAGACCTGAGCAGCTGATCCAACCCACACACTATAGTATGGGGAACAGCATGGATCTTCCATTCCTCCCTCACCCCATCAGTTGGATTCCACTCCCGATCTCTCATAGTGATTGGTGGCTCTGGTCACCTCAGTGATGCATTCCAATGTCAGTGGAGCAGCTAGTGATGTTGGTAAGATGGTAAATGTGCTGCAAACTGGAGCTATGTTGGGGCCAAGTCAGTCAGATGACTAATCAGGGCAAGGAGGGAGCTGAGAAGCAGTGAAGACTAATGGCTGGTTAAGCACTACACAGACATACTACACCTAAAATATGATTTAAACAGGGACAGAATCTAAAGTGTGTATATTCTGACTATCAAAGAAAGGGTCAGATCTCAGGGTCAGACCAGCATCTGTGTGACTCTGCCATGTTTTAACTTTAGCACTTCCAAATTTGACATATGCAGAGTTGTAGTCCAAAGGCAAACATTTTTCCATATGGTGATGTTGAAAAGTCAGACTGACTCAAGGCTTCGTTCCTGTGGTGCAAAGCTCTTTGTTGCTCTTGTAATAATTAAGGCCTTGGGTTCATCTATTGAGTTTTTCCTCTTAGACAAGGCTGATTCACCTCAAGGACAGATTAAGCCTCTCTCCCTGTCTAGATCTGTCTCCTTTACAGTGTGGACACTTTTGAGTTTTTTTCATTTCTTCAATTTTTCTAACGCACTATGTTCTGATACTTCATTTATTTCCTTTACAGTGAAAAATTGTGGTGTAAAGCTGTAGTGGCAGACTGTGGCTTGCCTTTACTATTCCCCAGAGCAATTCCCTAGCTTCTCAAACAAAGAGCGGCATTTCATGAAGAGAAGGCAAGTTTGCTGTTGTTAAAGGTGGAGTGAGCGTGTGTGAGCGTAAAAGAGTAAAAGGAGCATTTTCCATATCTCTCTCTGGCTCAGAGATAACAGCTCAGTTAACTCAGCCAGCAAAGCTAATAGCCTGAGAAATTCTGTCACAAAGTATTCCTCTCGTATCTGTACAGACAGAGGAATTTTCCCAAAGACTGATAGATGAAATGATGAGAGAAACAGATAAAAAAGGTGAAATGGTGAATGTTTAGAATTGAAATAAACATACAAATAAATTCAATCAAGCAGAACCCATTTCACACATAAACATTTATCAGGGAGTACACCATTTTTGGGTTAACCCTTAGAGCTCCACTTTAATATGGCTTTTTTTGTGGTTATTAATGTTATATTATTAATACTTTTATAAATATTTCACATGCATATAAATAAAACATCTCTTTCTGCAAATGTCTTCAGGAATAGTAATATAGGCTAGTATCTGCATTATTAGAATATCAAAAGTTCGATGGTGAAACAGACTGTGACTTGTCAGTGAAAAGTCTGAGCCCACTAGTGAAAATGTTTCTAATTTGCATTTTTATCTAATTTAATTCAGTGGTTTTTTTTATTATAAAACAGATATCCATGTTATCCCAGCATGATTTTACAATATTCCAAAGAGCATCTTGTTATATTACTGAGTGATCAGTTTCCTTTGTCTTCAAGTACCCCTGTAAATGCACAAGTTCGTTTAGGTCAGGTGACTATAGAGGAAAGTCCATGGCAGTCAGAACTCCTTTATCTTAAAAGCTTTGAGAGGGGTATTGGGCCATTATCCTGTTGCAGTTTAAATCCTTCTCCACAAAGATCCAAATGAGCATTTTCATTAGTGTTCTCTGTCTAGTAAAGTTTTTTTATTTTGTATTATTTTCCGCTAATAACCATCACCAAATTTCCTTGACAGCCAATAAGCCATATCTTCTGTGCTTTTTTTCCAGGGTTAATATGAATAAAATATTTTATAGATGTCTGTGAATTTAGAAAATTATGATTAAAGAAATCAATCAGTATGTGTTATGGTGCACTGTCATCGCCAAGTGTAGTGTGTAACAATGTCACTCTTAGTGTAAGACCTTGAGCAGGAATAAAGCTTTGGGCTCCCCTTCAAATACCATCACACATGCATACAGACAAGTTCAAAGGCTTTTAGCCATTTATTTAGCAGTAGACAGACTTTTAAAGTAATCCACTTGTTTATAGTGATGTATACAGCTTTAAGCAAAGCTGGTATAACATGGGACCCCATTAGCTCCCTAGCTAATATCCAGCAGTCACATAAAATAGCAGTCAAAGTTCATACAAATGAGTATGGTAGCCACGAGGTCTTACAGACAAATTATCGAGGCTTCCCTCAGCTACCCAACCAACCTGTGTAATCTCAAGAATCTAGTTTTATATGGTAAACCCCGCCATAATTATTGATTACAGGAGTAAAAATGAATCAATAGCTTTAACGTAAGTGCTTACAATATACTCAACATCTATATCTCAACAGCTCCATATGTATACCGGTAAATATTTTTACTTTAACTTATTTCTTCCGTCTGCCTTCCTGCAAGGTTTACATTGGCCTTGCTCCTCCTCTCCTGGCGTGAGATCACCCAGCTTTCAAAACAAGGCAAAGGCCCCAATGCCACCATTCGACTCTAATCAAGGTAAGTGTCCATGGCTCTTAGTGTTCTTAGGCCGTTGTGGTACGGTGTCCTGGTCACTGACATATTTGTGAAGCATTAATGAATATGTTTCAGTGGGGATTAGAGGGAAGGTGACCTGATTCTTATTGTCAAAAACAAACATTTTAGTTTCTTATTATACAGCTAATATATATGCTCACAGGAGTGCTTTTTGGAAATGATGAGTCATTTGCATGTGTTGGCCTCTAAGGTTTAAGTGTGAAGGGACCCAGAGCAGATTGACAGGGCAATTTACTGGGACAAGACCTAGTACAATGCCCTTATAACAGCAGTTAACAAAGATTTTATCCCATCCAAAGAAAAATGTCCCTCTCACACTGCCATTTCCAGCAGCTGGGTCTACCCACTGAGCCACCGAGGCTACTTTACAATCACAAATGTAGCAGCCTTAAAATACCCTTTCTCAGATCCCTGTCTGCTGAATGATTAGCATGAGTCAATCGTCTCCTAATGGCTCAAAAGCAGATGGGAAAGAAAGAGAAACCCATATAGTTTTATAGGTGTCAAAGTCTAAATATGCAAAGGAAGGGTTGAGGTTCAATCTGAGGTCTAGAAAGGCACCATAATCCATTTTATAGGCTGCCAGACGTTTTCTGTAATATGGGAAACTTTGAGTGATACCGTTTCCAGTTTAATTTGGGGCTGTGGAAACAACACCATCCGTCATGTGCTTTTAAAAGTCAGCATGTGAGAAATGACAGGGTACTTGAGATGCATGGTTAGCAGCTAAAAGGCCACCCCATAACCAGGCTGTAAAGTGGCAGCCAGCAACCTGCTCTTGCAGCCATAGACTTAAGGTGGCTCAATCAACAGAGACAGCACTTCATTCTGATAGCGTGAAATAATCGGACTGAGGGGTGTTTATAAAAGGCCAGACTGGTGTTTGCTTGTTTTATTAGTGTGATTGCCTATATAGGCAATCACACTATTGTTCTCCAAAAGTCTTATTAGGTTGGCTTGAAATAGCCAACATACTGTTTTCCTAGATCTTATTATATTTAATTAATTAATTCTTCTTGTCCAAATTTTTTACCGTTTTCATGGGTCACAATTTTGGAGCTAGGGTCACGAAATTCGGCATGGACATAAAGCCCATACGGGAATGGGGTGCTTGTGCTTTTGGTGTCGATGGGATTTTGATAAAGTCCAAAATTTTGCCCATAGGAAATAATGGGGTTTCAGTCTGGCAGGTGTTTTCGGAATGTTCAAATCACACACACTCAGGGGAAAAGCACCTATTCTCTCTATCAGCACAGATCTGCTCTATATACACAAGTCCACTGATCCTACTGACCCATATAGCACTATATACATAGCTATAAAGCATTACAAAGAACATGACCTAAAATGACCCAATAGCATGGGAACCCCAAAGCCCCAGACATGGCACTGGGGCCTCTGGCAGGTCATAGGCCATGACGCAGTCAGTTCTTGACCTACGGCCACGAAATTCGGCAGACTTGGTCCTGGGTGCAATCTGAGGTGACATGTGATGCCCATGGGGCCCCTCTGGACCCCTGCTGGGCACTGGGGCTCCTGGCAGATCAATGACGATAACTCAGTCGGTTTTCGACCTACGGCCACGAAATTTGGCAGACTTGGTCTCAAATGCAATCTGAGGTGACATGTGATGCCCATGGGGCCCCTCTGGACCCTGGCTGAGTACTGGGGCCCCTGGTGTGTCAATGATCCTAACTCAGTTAGTTTTTGACCTACGGCCAAAAAATTCAGCAGGTTTGGTCCTGGGTGCAATCTGAGGTGACATGCAATGCCCATGGGGCCCCTGTGAACCCCGGCTGGGCACTGGTGCCCATGGCGGTTCAATAACAGCAACTCAGTCAGTTTTCAACCTACCACCACGAAATTCGGCGGCTTGGTACCGGGTGCAATTTAGTTGATGTGATGCCAATGGGACCCCTGTGGACCCTGGCTGGGCACTGAAGCCCCTGGCGGGTCAATGACCATAACTCAGTCAGTTTTTGACCTACAGCCACAAAATTTGGCAGGAGTAGTATCCGGTTCAACCTGTGGTGACATGCAATGCTCTTTGGGACCACAGGTAAGGTCGCTTTTTCAAGCCAACCTCAAAGTTCGTCGACGAACTTTCGCCATCTAGGGTTAGAGTTAGGTTTTTGTGGGAATAAAATGACTCCCCCCATCACTACAATCCATAGCGTGGTTTAGATAGGGAATCAAGGAAAGTGCACGGGCCGGGGTTAGAATTAAGGGTTAGGGTTAGGTTTTGTGAGAATACAATGACTCCCCCTATAACTACAATCCATAGTGTGGTTTAGATAGGGTTAGGGGTTAGGGCTGGGATTGGGTTAGGGTTGGTTTGTGGTTAGGGTTAGGGGGTTAGGGTTAGTGTTATGGGGTAGGGGTAAAGGTTGGGTTAGGGTTAGGGTGAGGGGTAGGGTTAGGGTTGGGGTAGGGGTTAGGGGGTTAGGTTTGTGTGAGAATACAATGATTCCCCCATCACTACAATCCATAGCGTGGTTTAGATAGGGAATCAAGGAAAGTGCATGGGCCGGCGCCTGTTCAGTACTGCCATTGTCCGTTCAGCGGACCCCGACTTGGAGTCTGCTTTTTTAACAAGGCTTTTTTTAGGGGTTAGGTTTAGGGTTAGTGTTAGGTGGGTGAGGGTTAGGATTAAGAGTTAAGGACAGGGGCTATGATTAGGGTAGGCTTATGGGCAGGGTTAGGGGGTTAGAGTTGGGGATAGGGTTAGGAGGGTTAGGGTTAGGATTGAGTTAGGTTTAGGGTTAGGTTTAGGATTAGGGTTAGGTTTGTGTGAGAATACAATGATTTCCACATCCCTACAATCTGTAGCATGGTTTAGATCAAGAAAAGTGCATGGGCTGGCGCCTGTTCAGTACTGCCATTGTCCGTTCAGTGGACCCCTACTTTGAGCCTGCATTTTTAACAAGGCCAAGTGAGAGGAACTCGACTGGGATTACTGGAAGTTAGTAGAGTAGGAGCCATTTTAAGTACTGTTTTTGGTGGTTCTGTCTTTGAATCCTAGCAGTTGGGAGGGTTAGGGTTGGGTAAGGGTTAAGGGTTAGGGTTATGGGTTAAGCTAAGGGGGTTAGGGTATGGGGTAGGGGTAGGTTTAGGGGTAGGGGTTAGGGTTAGAGGGTTAGGTTTAGGGTTAGGCTTAGGTTTGTGTGAGAATATAATGATTTCCTTTTTACTACAATCCATAGCATGGTTTAGATAGGGAATCAAGGAAAGTGCATGGGCCGGCGCCTGTTCGGTACTGCCATTGTCCGTTCAGCGGACCCCAACTTCGAGCCTGCTTTTTTAACAAGGCAAATCAAGTGGAACCCAACTGGGATTACTGGAAGTTAGTAGAGTATGAGCCGGTTTAAGTACTGTTTTTGGTGGTTCTGTCTTTGATTCCTAGCAGTTGGGAATTAGCATATTGGGAGGGTTAGGGTTGGGTTAGGGGGTAGGGTTAGGGTTATGGGTTAGGGTGAGGGTGGAACCCAACTGGGATTACTGAAAGTTAGTAGAGTAGGAGTCGTTTTAAATACTGTGTTTGGTGGTTCTGTCTTTGAATCCTAACACTTGGGAGTTAGCATATTGGGAGGGTTAGGGTTAGGGTTGGGTTAGGAGGGTTAGGGTTAGGATTGAGTTAGGTTTAGGAGTATGGGTTAGGTTTAGGGTTAGGGTTAGGTTTAGGGTAATGTTAGGGTAGTGTAAGGGTTATCGGTTAGGGTTAGGGTAAGGGGGTTAGGGTTAGAATTGAGTTAGGGGTTAAGTTTAGGGTAAGATTAGGGTAGGGTTAGGTGTTAGGGCTAGGCGGTTAGGTGAGGGGAGGGGTTAGGGTATGGGGTAAGGGTTGGGATAGGTTTAGGGTGAGAAGTTAGTTTTAGTGTTGTTGATAGGGTTGGGGTTAGGGACAGGGGCTAGTGTTATGGTTAGGGTTAGGGTAGGGGTTAGGATTTGGGTAAGGGGTAGGAGAGTTAGGGTTAGGATTGGGTTAGGGTTATTGGCTAAGCTAGTGGTTACGGTTAGGTAAGGGTTAGGTTAGGGTTAAGATTAGGAGAGGGTGAGAGTTAGGGTTAGGGTAGGTTTAGGGTTTGGTGAGGGTTTAGGGTTAAGTCAAGTCAAGTCATATTTGTTTATATAGTGCTTTTTACAATGGAGCATTGCCTCAAAGCAATTTTACAAGTTTAGATTATCTCCTAATAACTATGTCCAATCCCAAATTGAGCAAGCCTAGGGCGACAGTGGCAAAGAAAAACTCCCTGAGTGTTATAGGAAGAAACCTTGGGAGGACCAAGACTCAAAAAGGGACCCAACCTCCTTGGGTGGCGTAGATGATAAATCTAAGAACGAAACTAAAGTCATGGAGTCAAAGTTTGAATAAAATGTGAAGTATGCACATCGGCATTAAGTGGCCTGGGTATGATAAGGAGGCTGGAGCTGATGACGAAAGCAGCTTGAGTATCATGTGTGGGGCTGGAACTGGTACTGGAACACAGCTTGGAGAGAAAACAGAAAACATAATTAGTTATGGATTAAGAGCACAGTGTCTATTAACAATCACTGATGCCATGTGTAGCATGAGACCCCGGCAGCCTTAGCTATAGCAGCAATGCTAGAAAGAGGAGAACTGGTAGGTAACACAGCCAAGAGGGATCACATGAGACATTGGCAACCCCAGGAGGCAGAAGACAGCAACTCAACATTTTCTGATCACCATAAGACTCTTTGACTATGAACCACCAGCTCTGCCCTTAGTCTAAGGGCAGGATGCATGAGTCAAGAATCACGAGGACCGAAGCCCAGTTTCAACCAGACCACCCACCCGACACTCCCGGCTATGGATAAGGCACGCCATGCCCAGCAACTCAACATTTCTGATCACCATAAGACTCTTTGACTATGAACCACCAGCTCTGCCCTTAGTCTAAGGCAAGGATGCATGAGTCAAGATCACGAGGACCGAAGCCCAGTTCAACCAGACCACCCACCCGACACTCCCGGCTAATGGATAAGGCAGGCAGGCCAGACATGACTCCAGACTCCGGCCCCAGCGACCCAAGCCATGCATCCTGGTCTAAATCTAGTCAAAAGCCTGCACAAATAGGTATGTCTTTAGCCTAGACTTAAAATTTTGGAGAGTGTCTGAGTCTCGAACGAAAGTGGGAAGTTTATTCCATAGTTGGGGGTCATGTATGAAAAAGCCTTCACCCCTGCTGTGACTTTTTTAATTCTAGGAACTTAAAGAAGTCCTGCACCCTGCGAATGAAGTAGACGAGTTGGATTGTAAAACTCTAAGAGTTCACTCAGATAATGTGGAGCCAGGCCATGCAGAGCTATAATAAGTTACATGAAGTATTTTGTAATCAATGCGGAATTTGACTAGTAACCAGTATAGTGTTGGTAGAACAGGAGTGATATGATCAAATTTGCTAGTTCGAGTTAGCACTTGGGCAGCTGCATTCTGAACTAACAGAAGTTTATTTATAGATTTACTAGAGCATCCAGTCAGTAAGGCATTACAGTAATCCAACCTTGAGGTTATAAACGCATGAACAAGTTTCTCTGCATCATTAAAAAAGAGGATATTTCTAAGTTTAGCGATATTACGTAATCAAAACAAAGAAATTTCTAGTGATGTTGCTAATGTGTGCATCAAAGGAGAGATCTGAATCAAATGCGACCCCTCAGTTTTTTACAGACGGACTGGGCAATACTGGACAGCCATCTAGATTTAGGATAAATGTATTTTAGGGTTAGGGGTTAGGGTTGGGGTTGGGGTTGAGGTTGGCGTTAGGTGTTAGGGTTAGGGTCAACGTTAGGGTCAGGGTTAGGGTCGGGGATAGGGTTAGGGTTAGGGTTTAGGGTTAGGATTGGGAGGGTAGGGTTAGTGTTAGGAGGGGTAGGGTTAGGGTTAGGGTTAGCATTAGGGTGTTAGGGTAAGGGTTAGGGTACGTGGTTAAGGTTAGGGTTAGCAGTAGGGTTATGGTTAGGGTTGGGGTAAGGTTTAGGGTTAGCGGTAGGGTTATGGTTAGGGTTGGGGTAGGGTTAGGATTAGGGTCAAGTTTAGGTTCATGTTTGGGGTTAGGTTTAGGGATAAGATAGTGTTAGGGTTTAGGGTAAGGGTTAGGTTTGGGGTTAGGGGTAGGGGTTAGGGTTTGGGTTAAGGTTAGATGTAGGGTTGGGTAAGGGTTAAGGGTTAGGGTTATGGCTTGCTTTTCACATACTGTCTTATTGGGCTGTGAGTACCTCTAAGGGACACCATTAGCTCATCAATAGAGTTGTGCTCTTCTGGGGTGACTTCCAGACATTGTTTGCGAAACATCTTGAGCCAGGGGCGGATCTTCTTTGCTGCTGGGAGTATAGTCAGGGTCTTCATCTGAGCTATCTTCACATTCCTCAAACTCACTGTCATCTCCTTGAATGATTTTTAGTGCATCCTGGACACTGTACCGCTTTTTGCTATTCATGCTACAACAACAAATAAGTTTCCAAATTTATATCAGCCAAATAACCTCAGCAGAACATTACCTTTTTCTTTTTGTGACAAATTCGCCACAAAGTTTTTAATGAAGATTTTGTGTGTAAAATCCCGATGTGACATATATGTCACAGCGACATTTTCCTCATTTGTTTTATATCAAATTATTGAAATATTTTAATCAGGACAGAATGAATACTATCAAGGACTTGTAATTGAAGGAAAACAACTGAAAAATGGCTTGAATCTTACCTATTGAAACAAAAAATAAGCTTTTTAAAATTGGCTTGCTCTGTGACATTAGCCAGTCAGGCACATGGACATCTTGGAAATGTTGTCCAGGTAACATAAATTCACATGACATGTCACATGACCACATTAGGTTGTTCAGTATGTGTCACTTAGGGACCCCATGGGTTAAAATATGAGAAACAGTTGAAAAGGAAAATTTCCAGAATGTTTAAAGTGGTGGTGACACCTGTGTCACAGTGTGTTCTTTTGGGTTAGGGTTGGGTAAGGGTTAGGGTTTTGGGTAAGGGTTAGGGTTACGGTTTATGGTTAGGGTCGGGTTAGGGTTTAGAGTTAGGTGTAGTGTTGGGTTAGGGTTAGAGTTAGGGATAGGGACTAGGGTTAGGGATATGGGTGATTATGGGTGGGGTAGAGTTATGTGTTAGGTTAAGGGGTTAGGGTTAGGGTTTACGTTTGGGGTTTGGGTTGGAGTAAGGGTTAGGGTTTAAGGTTAGGATTAGGGTTAGTGTTAGGAGGGTTAGGGACAGGGGCTAGTGTCAGGGTTATGGTACGGGTAAGAGTTAGGGGTTAGGGTTAGGCGTGGGGTTAGGATTAGGGTCAGGTTTAGGTTTGGGGTTAGAGTCAGGTTTAGGGTTAGGTTTAGGGGTTAGTGTTAGGGTAGGGTTAGGTTTGGGGTTAGGGGTATGGGTTAGGGTTAGTTACGGTTAGGTTTGGAGTTAGGTTTAGGGTTGGGTAAGGGTTAGGTTTAACATTAAGGTTAGGGTATGTTAGGCTTTAGGGGTAGGGTTAGGTGTTAGGATATAGGTAGGATTATGGTTTAGGGTTAGGATTAGTGTTACAGTTAGTGTTATTGGTAGGGCTAGGGTTAGGGTTATGGGTTGGGGTAGGTTAAGGGGTTAGTTTAGTGGGTTAGGGTTAGGGAGTTAGGGTTTAGGGTTGGGGGTTAGGGTTTAGGGTTATGGTAGGGTTAGGGTTAGAAAATGTCCATTGGTGTCAATGTAGTCATTTAACTCCTGAAGGTTCTGCTGCTCCTGTAGGGGCAGAAGATCTGAATACTGAATTAGTGGTGTATAAACTGTAGAATCGGGAAATACCATATAGGCTGTTCTCCACAGGCCCTGCAACGGTTTGATTGCCATCTTACGTGGTTGTTGATGTCTGTTGTTAATTCCTAATGCCAGTATAACTTTTCCACATGTGGTTTTAGTGTCTGTAAAACTTTTGTAATGTGGAGAAAATTTGCCCCTGGAAAGCTGTCTACTTGCATATGTTTATCATAAATGTGTGGAATGCGACTAAGGTTTGAATCTCCTATGAAGACTGTTGGTTTACTAATTGTAAGAGACCAATCCACTGTTTTCCTTTGTGTTTGTGTCTGTGTGGTTTATTTATTGGATTTTTCACTTTCGATTTTTCACTTTCGCAGGGGCCCCGCAAAGTCCTAATTTTCCCATAGGAAATGAATGGGCCAAATGTTAATGAAGCTTGGTCCCGGGTGCAATATGAGGTGATATGTGATGCCCATGGGGCCCCTGTAGACCCCGGGTGGGCACTGGGGCCCCTGGGTGGGCCAATGACTGTAACTCAGTCAGTTTTTGACCTATGGCCATGAAATTTGGCAAGCTTGGTCCCGGGTGCAATCTGAGGTGACATGTGATGCACATGGGGCCCCTATGGACCCCAGGTGGGCACTGGGGCCCCTTGGGGGGCCAATGACCATAACTCAGTCAGTTTTTGACCTATTCCCACAATATTCGGCAGGCTTGGTCCCGGGTGCAATCTGAGGTGACCTGATGACCTTTGGGCCCATGAGGTACACTAAGGGTCGGCCATTACAGAGAGCCAATCACACTCACATTTTCTTCAGGAAATGCACCTCTCTAGTTATTATTATTATTATTATTCCACGTTTTTGTCAGGCTTTCAACTGCTGCAGCTTTCGATATATCGACCCCGTTCAAGCGTCATTGCGTCCGGTCGGTTCGGGAATGGTGTGCTTGTATAGGGCATTCCAGCCGGACTTTGGCGGGCCCTGCAGGGTTGGTCCCGGGTGCAATCTGAGATGACAAGTGATGCCCATGGGGCCCCTCTGGACTCCCGCTGAGCACTGGGTCCCCTGGCAGGCCAATGACCATAACTCAGTCAGTTTTTCGACCTATGGCGTGCTTGGTCCCGGGGGCACCCTGGGGTGACGTGATGCCCTTTGGGCCCATGAGGTACACTAAGGGTCAGCCATTGCAGAGTGGCAATCACACTTGCATTTTCTTCAGGAAATGCACCTCTCTAGTTGAACATTGTTTTTTTTTTATACTTGTACCCTTCATGAAGTATAAATTGAGAGTATTAACTACAAAATCCAGAATGGTCACCACTGTTCACTTTTGTCATGATGGTGTATGGGCGGGCCTACAGTTTGCAACTTGATTTGATTGCAGAATTCAGATGATCAAAATTCTTTGTAAGCATACGTATGAACTTGTTGGGTGTGCCAGGTTTTTTATGAATACTTGAAAATGGTCTTCACATTAAATTGAAAGAAAAAAAAGAAAATAAAGGAATAATTCAATCATTAACAACAAAAATGCATCCCTATACTCTTTGATGCACTAATAATGATGCAGATAAGCACTTCCATACATCTATTTTCCAAAGTCAACATGTAATCTTAACAACAGCAACCCCCGCCCAACCCGCCCCACCCCTGCCCTATCATTGTGAATGCTGCCTTAACACCGTCCGAGCATATGGATGGATTCGCCATCCACCTATTTGGATGCAGCAAATCAAAGGGTACCAGATTTTTTCAAATAAACTAATCTTGTCTTGTAATACAGATCTTATTCTTTCTAGATGTAATGTATTTTTTTAGATTTGCCACAGGTTGTAAGTTGAATGCCCTTCTTGCACCAGAAACACGATGTGTACCCTTTTTTTTTTTTTTTTTTTGCATGTACCACCTGACCCTGACAATATCAAGGCATACCCAGACAGAGATCCCTGTTTCGATCCTGATCTCAAACTGTGTGGACTTTGCATGTCCTCCCCGTGTCTGTGTGGGTTTACTGCGGGTGCTTTGGTTTTCTCCCACATACTAAAGACATGGGGTCACTCTAAATTGTGAATGTGTATCGATGACTAGTATCGATGAAACCTTGCTCCTGTTGCAGAAACTCATGAATGCAAAAAGTGACGATAAATAAAATAAAGCCCAAGCAAGACATATCTGGGATTTGAACCCATCCTCAGACACTGATATTTCCAGCAGCTGCCTTTACCCTGTTGATTACTGTATATGATTTTTAATAAAACACACTGTATTAAACTTAAGAAAAATGTAAAATAGAAGCATATTGGAAGGGTTGGGGGTGTGAAATGATTCATCATTATGTTCTAAATTCAATTCAGACAAAACAGTAGTCTGCTCAAATAAGCTTCAAGCATCATTAATTACAAGCAACACAACATTTGAGCAAAGTAATTAATCAGTTTTGATTAGATAAAATCACAGCAGTCCTATTGTTTGCAAAGATGTTTGTTTAATTGAGGCAGGAAATTATAGGAAGGGCCTCTGTTCAACACTGACTGTGGTTGAAGACATGAAGAATATATTTCATTCAATGTTTTGTTGATGGTCGGTTTTAAGTTAATGCACATTTACTTTGAGCCAGATACTAAAGATGCTGAATGACCAAATCAGTGTATTGCCTGGCTGCATGATGCCAGTGAAATATTAAGACTAAACACAACTATGTAGAATAGTTTAGCTGCCTTGTCTCTTCTAAAGTGGTACAGATGTCAGATTAGTAACAGGCTCCTTGAACTACGAAGTCAATATCTGAAGTTACTCAACATTGTTCTATACTCATTTAAACACAGCAATCATTTGTTAAACATGGTAAAAAATACAATTATTGTATGTAATTGATAGTTGATCAAATTTTAGATTTCAGAAATGTTTGCATGTTGCTAAAGAAAGTAATAGATAAATACTTGAAATACTTGATTTCTTTTTAGGTATGAAGCCCAGACCATAAGTAAGCAATGATGCCAGACAGAAGAGCTGTGGCAGTTTTGTCTTTGAATTGTTTCACTTATAAAACCACACCATAGTGCATTTGTGGATGTTTTATTTTTTTGTGCTGGTTACTGTTTATTTTATTACATTTTCTGATATCTAGAAATATTTCATGGAGCCCCAGTGGTACAGCATTTAGAACCAGTTGCTGGAAAAGGCAGTAACTGAGGGCCTGACTTTGAATGGAGTTTGTTTGGTTTATTTAATGTTGCTTTCAGCATCAATGAGTGTTTAATCATAAGTTACTGTACATCACTATACAAGGTTACATTGAAACTAGTCAGACATACTCAGATCAGGCCACTTTAACATAACCAATTATCCTAATGCATGTCTTTGGACTGTGGGAGGAAACCGGAGCACTCGGAGTAAACCCACGCAAGGATCCTATTTATTGTCAAATTTGTAATGAATTGAAAAATGGAAGCTTCTTATACTGTATGCTTGTAAATATTGCAGCTACAATGGTGCCTTCTCTTCTTTATCTCAGATATTATAGAGTTTCCTGGCTTCGAATCATTAGTCGTTTAAGACTTCCTGTGGGAGACATTGGACTCCTTGCTGTATTTATGCATTTCAGTATGTTGATCAATAGGAGGTTTTTGCCCTGCTTTCCACTTTGCTGTAATGGTTTATGAATTGCTTAAAATGTCTATAGATTATCTGACTTTAAAATGACTCCTAATGCAAATTTAACTCATTAAGACTGAAGTAATGGTGTCTTTATTGTAATAAGTGTAACATCTGCTAGTCGTGTTGCCCCTTTCGTTTTCTTGTAATACCATATTGAAGAAAAGTAGATTAATTAGCATTTAAAAAGTAGCTAAAATCAAATTGTCCAACACATAAGGTTTATAAAGCCGAAAGTTATCATAAGCACACTTTACCAGATAAAACCACTACACAACGCACTTAATTTGCAGCACATTACAAATATGAAGTTTTGAGGTTAGTTTTGATTTACTCAGTGGATTAACAGTGGGAAAAGGATGTAAGACAAAATTAAGGAGAACAAAGAGAAAAGATGTTGAGATTAACATGAGCTTTAGAAAATTTATTAAATGAGGAGGATTTGAAAAACAATTCAAACTGAACTGCCATTTGCGGCAGCTACCTTTTGATGCATGAATCAACAGGGCCACTATATCACGCATGGATTTTTTGAAATGTATATTTAGAATCTAAAAGATGTAATCAATCTGTTCAAGGTTAACTATTTTTTTTAATTTAGATAGAACCATATATAAAACCATTCAGATGTTTTTTATTTAGATTTTGATAAATATTCTGTATTATTCAATATTTTTATTTAATGTGGTGAACTTTTAAAGAACAATAAATAAACTTTCAAAATTTCTTAAATAATATTTATTTCAATTTTTAGCAAGCAGTATGATGTTTGTCTGGCAAAAAGGATGAAGACCCAATTTTTTCCTTGACCTTTTATTTTTCACAGAATCAAGGTAGATTGAAAACCAGTAAACGGACATGAAAAATGCTACTATTGTGAATTTACAGTTCCATAGTAGAACATTTTGCTGTCACTTAGTTTCTGAAGTGCATTTTGTTGTCAACTACTATGCCAACAATGGTAGCACACTGATCTGCAGTTGGCCGCCAAGCTCACTAGGTATGCAATTTGACCAGCAAGTGTTCAACTTTAGCCGGACAACAATAAAACTTTTTTTCATATTTTGAAGTAAAATCTTTAGATGTGGAATTCAGCTTCCTTCCTGGTAGGCAGAGATTTTACTGCGCAATAATATTGTGGTCTCCTTTGCCCTCTATGAATTTGAAATGATCCTTGAATTTCCAGGATAGAAATGAACTCCTGCCCTGGTTGTGTCAACTCCATCCTCTTATGTCATGTGCAGACAGGTACTGCAGACTACTGTGTATATATTGTGCTATGATTATTTTAAATCGGGGGCTTAAATTAGTTATGCTTTTTAAATTTCAGAGCAAATAATGCAGATATTAAAACCAACTGTGACTGTAACTAAATCGTTAGTAATATTTTGTATCCTGCCTACAGTGGTGCTTGAAAGTTTGTGAACCCTTTAGAATTTTCTATATTTCTGCATAAATATGACCTACACCATTCTCAGATTTTCACACAAGTCCTACAAGTAGATGAAGAGAACCCAGTTAAACAAATGAGACAAAAATATTATACTTGTTCATTTATTTATTGACATAAATGATCCAATATTACATATTAGTGAGTGGCAAAAGTATGTGAACCTCTAGGATTAGCAATTAATTTGAAGGTGAAATTAGAGTCAGGTGTTTCAATCAATGGGATGACAATCGGGTGTGAGTGGGCACCCTGTTTTATTTAAAGAACAGGAATCTAACAAAGTCTGCTCTTCACAACACGTTTGTGGAAGTGTATTATGGCATGAACAAAAGGAGAATTTCTGAGGACCTCAGAAGAGTGAGTTGATGATTGCTCATTAGGCTGGAAAAGGTTACAAAACCATCTCTAAAGAGTTTGGACTCCACCAATCTACAGTCAGACAGTTGGTGTGTACAAATGGAGGAAATTCCAGACCATTGTTACCCTCCCCAGGAGTGGTCGACCAATAAAGATCACTCCAAGAGCAAGTGTGTGTAATAGTTTGCGAGGTCACAGAGGACCCCAGGGCAACTTCTAAGCAACTGAAGGCCTCTCACATTGGCTAATATTAATGTTCATGAGTCCACCATCAGAAGAAACACTGAACAACAATGGTGTGCATGGCGGGTTGCAAGGAGGAAGCTACTGCTCTACAAAAGAACATTGCTGCTCATCTGCAGTTTGCTAAAATTCACGTGGACAAGCCAGAGAAGGCTATTGGAAGAATGTTTTGTGGATGGATCTGGTACTTTTTGTTTAAAAGAAAGCGTTATGTTTGAAGAAAGGAAAACTGAACACTGCATTCCAGCATAAGAACCTTTGTCCCATCTGTGAAACATTGGTGGTGGTAGTATCATGGTTTGGGCCTGTTTTATTGCATCTGGGCCAGTGACTTGCCATCATAGATGGAACAATGAATTCTGAATTATATCAGAGAATTCTAAAGGAAAATGTCAGGACATCTGTCCATGAGCTGAATCTCAAGAGAAGGTGGGTCATGCAGCAAGACAACGCCCCTAAGCACACAAGACGTTCTACAAAGAATGGTTAAGAAGAATAAAGTTACTGTTTGGAAAGTCCAAGTCAAAGTCCTGACCTTTTATTCCAATTGAAATGTTGTGGAAGGACCAGAAGCGAGCAGTTAATGTGAGGAAACCCACCAACATCCCAGAGCTGAAGCTGTTCTGTACAGAGGAATGGGCTAAAATTCCTCCAAGCCGGTGTGCAGGACTGATCAACAGTTACAGGAAACGTTTAGTTGCAGCTATTGCTGCAAAGGGGGGTCACACCAAATACTGAAAGCAAAGGTTCACATACTTTTGCCACTCACTAATATGTAATATTGGATCATTTTCCTCAATAAATAAATGACCAATTCTAATATTTTTGTCCCATTTGTTTAACTGGGTTCTCTTTATCTACTTTTAGAAATTGTGTGAAAATCTGATGATGTTTTAGGTCATATTTATGCAGAAATATAGAAAATTCTAAAGGGTTCACAAACTTTCAAACACCACTGTACGTAAAGTCCTGCATCCTGTTATTCCTCCCACTTTATGACAATTGTACGACCTGCTACCATGTGTCTCTTCAGCAAAACCCAGCTTGTGGTGGTGAAATTAGTATAAAAATGACTCACAAATCTAACCAGACATAATTTATGCCATTTAACAAAACAATTATGATCTGTATACTGTACATTGAGATTGAGGTGACTAAACACATGATAAATAAAAGAGATCATTATCCCATCCATCAAATAACCTAGATATCTGTCAATCCATTCATCAGTCATCTAAAATAAACACTTTCAGCTCTCTGGAGGGCAGAAGGCTCTCTTTATTACAAGGTGGTTAACATGAAATAGAGCAAAATATTGTGGTTCAACAAATTATTATTAGACCTCTAAAATCTTAAAAACTTCACAGATATGACACTAAACTATTTTTCTTTACTAGTTGAATATTCTGGCTTTATGAAACACAAATGTTTCCAGATCAGTTAGAGGAAACAATTATGGAAGCACCTCGTGATTTGAATTTTTGAAATAATCACAGAAACAAGTCTAAATGCAAATCAGTTTGCAGTTAGAACAGAGTGCTTACCAATCTTAACAAGCTGTAGGACTTGTGTAATTAAAAGAAACATTTCCCCAACAAAAGCATTGTCAATTAAAACAATGGAAAGGATTATAAAACTCCTTCAAGAAGGAAATCCAACCCAGACTCTGATAAAAGATGGTTGCTCCCAGTCGCTGTATCTAAACTTTGGTACAAGTATAAACCAGATTAGGTCCAAGATTAAATGATAACACATGGCTAGACCAAATAAAATGCCAAAGCATCAGGACAGAAAATGCACAACAAAACAAATGAACAACAAATGGGTGTAAACAAGAGTCAATGCTTATGACAGGACTGTAACAAATCAACTGAATGAAATGGAGTTTACATTTAAAAAAAACAACAACACCTAAACTGGAGAAAACAAGTTTACAGTGGGCTAAACAGAAGCAAGCTTGGAGTGTGAATGATTGGATGAAAACAAAATTCAGCGATAAATCACGAATCTGCACTGGCCACGTAAAAAATTATGTTGTAACTGGTGACATCCTGAAGAAATAAAATGTGGAAAAATATGCTATTACTTCATTGAATTTAATTGAATTTGTTTTGAGGTATGCATCATGAAGACAGAATGTCCAGCTATAAAACAAAAATAGTTTGATTTCAGATTTGTGAATCCTTTATTTGGTATAAGTAAAAAAGCTGGGTAGTGATTCCAAAATGTTTGCTACATGTGGTATACTGAATCAAAATGCCATGTTTCTATTTTAGGAATTTTTAGCAGAGAAAACAAAGAGCTCATCAGAACATATTACTTGATCACAAAAGAATCGCTGTTTCCTCGTCTTCTTCCTTCAGGGATCACAGTAACTTTTAAGATTGTCAGTTACTCAGATCAGCTTTTTTTAATGTGTTTTAATGGCAGTGTGAACATTCAGGAATTAAACTTACCAATTAAAGACATTTAGCAGGAGCATTAATGATTTCTCTATTGGTATTCTGAAGCACCTGAATATTAAATTCACGGAAATTGTCGTAATTATAATTAATAGGATGAATGCGTGTTATGCAGGTGGGCTCACTGGCCCTTCACTATGTCCCTGATCAAGTTAAGAATTCTTTTAACCTGATTATAAATTGTAGGCTTTGTTCCCTTTAAGGACTGCCAGTCAGCAGGAAGACAACTGAAGTTTTTTCATTTATCTACAAATACCATTAACAATTATCCTCTTATACTGCTGAACCCCATTATCTGGATTTAACTTCTGGATAATGGTTTGATAATGGAGCCCTATTTCCATAATTTCTTATGGGCAAACTCATACTATGCTCCAACATATTTCAATCAGCCTCCTACTTCCATAATGTCAGCATGATATTGTGATGACGGGTAATGGGAGGTGCTTTGCCTCTCTACCAACTCTCTCTCGGAGTGTAATGTTGAGTGTTTGTGCGTGCATGTTCATGTGTCCTCTGCCACCAAATACAGTAGTGGTAAAGACTGGGCATATCTGAGAATGGAGAGGGGTCATCCCTTGCAATGGAGACCTATGACAGGACACCTGCTCTGATTTCTCAAGTCTAGTTTTGAGATGTTTTGATAGTTTGGATATTGGGGTAAATCTGTGCAATCTCTGTCAATTCCAACATTAGTTTTGTGTGTTTGCTTTTCTGTTTTTTCCCCCTTTGATCAGTTACAGGATTTAAATTGTCAAGCCAGCAATGAAAGAGAGATATAAGCTTTTTTATTGATTTATTTCTTAATGTTTGCTACACCTGATATACTTTGTTACACTGTAAACAGTTAAATCCTGTTGATGCATTTTAGAAAATGTACAATTTCACAAACACACTGGGTACTCTTTATCATTGTTACGTTTTCATAAAGATTTAGCATGGAAAGCCAAACATTTCTGTCTTTTCATACAGAAAAAATAGAGTAACATATAAAACAGCACAGATTAATGTGAAAGGTTCACTGTGCTATATTTGTAGGAACTGAACACACTCCTTTCACACAGAAAGAGTTATTGTAGCCCTGCCTGTGCTCTGATTGCTCTGTTTAATGTGACTTTAGGAGGTCACAGCCCCCATCTGCGCTACTCAGTCTGTAATAGCCACACTTTGGGCCTCCTCACACTTAGATAGGTTTCATTCTTTCAGTCCTGAACACATCCAATTTCCTCATTGTGATGTGCTAGTCTTACACTCTCTGCACCTTGTCTTTGGGTTACATTAGATTACTGCACGAATCCCCTTTTAGCCTTTTGAACGCTACCATGGGCTGCATACTCTGTACGAGGTAGAACACTGCAAACTCTGATAACCTGAATCTTACCATTACAAATATAATCAGACACATATATGTTAATGCACTAGACTGTATCCATGAATTGTGAATAAGAGGTAATGTGGGGTCTGGATTATGCTGAATTTCGTAGTGTCTCTGTGACAGATGTGATTGGCCACCACAGAATGGTGACAGCTTAAAGCTCTCTATTTCAGCTCACGTTTATAATCATAAGCATTTGTAATGCTGCAGCTGCGGCAATATTGTGTGGGCCACATTCATGGAAAACATGATTGTATTACTCCATAAGCGTTCAGGTTTGGCTTTGACTGGCACAGAAGAGGCCACAAAAAGGGATACTGGAGAATTATAGAAATTGGATTAAATTTGGAAATACTGACCCATTCCATTTTTCTACTACTTCTTCCAGTAATCACAAGTCTAGGCTTCACATACAGAAAAACAGTCACAGCTGGAAAGGAAAAACATTTAAGGACCAAAAATGGTGAAAATGTGAGTGAAATTTCAATTTAAATATACAACAGTTTCCAAATATGAGTAGACAACACCACAATCTTCTCATGTTGTTTTCTGAAATACAAAGTTTTGCATTAACAGCCATGATGGTTCCCATGTGTGGAATTCTCATGTGTGCAAGTCCAGGAGGTTGTCCTTCAGCTCAGACTCAGACTCTCTAGTGCAATGCCAGCATGCAAATATTTGATCAGACATAACCTTGCAGCATTCATAAACTTCTATTGATGTAAAATTCCACCTTACAAACTAATCTAACAATCTCACTGGTAGAGCAAACTGCAATAAAAGGAAATCCAGGTTTATACCATCTGGGACAATGTTTAATTCTTTGTTCATTTTATTTTCCCCCCTGTCTGGCTTAGGGTATTTATTTGCAGTGTGATTCTATAGCAGATTATATTGGTATTTACGCTCTGAATGCACAGTGGGCCCTAAGAGTTGATTGAATGATTGAAGGTACCTAGTGCTCCAATACCGATGTTTAGATAAATATTTATGACCATATACAACAGTGTTTAATAGACATGGTATCAAACACAAAGAATAGCGACTGAATGATAAAACAAACCAATATAAACTTTCCCAAGCAGGAAAAGAAAGAAGAAAGTAATGTAAAGGATTAAATGTATTTTGAATACACAGTAAGCACAAAATATAGAACATAGCTAAAAAACATTTTTGGTAGGCTGTACTGTACTCTCACTTCCATCAAAGGTGCATAAAGCAAAGCAGCTGCAGAATATGAACAAATTCTCTTCCTATTCACAGGCAGGGTATTGTTGACACACATTTATACTCACCAGAAAGCAGCAGCAAGATAAATGTATTCAATCGAGCACTAAATTGGAGCTATAGTGGGTAGCGGAACCATCAACACATCAATTCAGCACTGCTGGACAGTACTGGCAGGCCAGAATGTTTTCAGAAGCTTCTGGGATAGTAGTATGTACACAGAAAATCAGGAAGCAGTGCAGGTTTGTACTCAAAGTAGAAGCACTACTGTTTGAGCAATTAAAGAAAATGGCAGCTGTCATTTTACTAAAGGTATTACGAGGTTGACTTCTGAGTGGATGGTTATACATGCTCTTCAGTGTCAGAAGCCATGGACAATGGAAGATGATCCCCAGTGCATATGCATGGTATTGAGTCATTCCAACACTGATATGAGATTTTGTAAGCATTTACATATAGTTGTTGCCTGTATTTTACTGGATGAAGTATGCAATAATATGCCATCTATGTAGGTTCATTGTAACCCCTTCCTTCGGAGCAATATCATTCAAGAGCCCAGCATCACTTTAAAATGCTTTTCCAAGTAATATAGGCAATAACAAGACAACTAAGCTGAAGAATTTCTTTCACCAAAGAGATTGCTGTGCTAGTAAGTCCTGTCTTTGGATGGCTTCCCCAGAATGTCTTTGATAACAGCACAGATATACTCAAGAGATCTCTGTCACTCATTGTGTTAGTCTATACAGTATTTCACACAGTAGCAGCATTCCAGCCACCAATGTGAACCGAGTGCAAGAAGCATAAAAACACTGACACATGCTCAACTTTAACTTCTGTCTAGTCCTGTGCTGGTAACGTGAAGAACATTACAAACAAAACCTGGCTGTTCTGGGTCACATTACAGTACATGGCTAGTGAGCACATTAATCAGAACACCGTGCAGATACCAGCAGGATGACATCACTCCTAATGAGACCTGTCACCAAGGTGTCTGCATTAGTGCACCTCAGTCATGGCTACATCGGCTGCCTGCCAATCCAATCCAAAGACTATACACAGCCTTTGCCATGACGTTCTGTGTTTTTACTGCTTGGGGAAGCCTGGATCAGATTTGAGACGGCTTGATAATTAGCTGATGAGTGGAATCAACAGGGAAAACACTATACTAAGCAGTGCAGTGGTCCCCCAGGGCTCAGACTGAGACTGAGAACCACTGGGGTGGGGAATGAGGGAGCTCCCTGTTGGTTATTTGTTTATGCTGTTGCTGTGGAACTTTAGTTAGATTGACAATTAAATGGAGGAGAATTTGAAAAGCTGCTTGGGGGAAAGAGCTAAAATCAATAAATAAAACTCTTAGACAGTATTTTAATTATGCCACATAGTCTGTTATGACATGGAAAAAAAAATCCTCCATCTTTACCTGTACAAATTTAGCTCTCCATAGACTACAGCTGTGTTATTGATTACAGCATATCACCAGTTGGAACTTATGTGCAATGGTGCTTGAAAGTTTGCGAACCCTTTAGAATTTTCTATATGTCTGCATAAATATGACCTTCTACCTCATCAGATTTTCGCACAAGTCCTAAAAGTAGATAAAGAAATCCCAGTTAAACAAAGGAGACAAAAATATTATACTTGGTTATTTATTTATTGAGGAAAATGATCCAATATTACATATTCGTGAGTGGAAAAAGTATGTGACCCACTAAGATTAGCAGTTAATTTGAAGGTGAAATTAGAGTCAGGTTTGATTTCAATCAATGGGATGACAATCAGGTGTGAGTGGGCACCCTGTTTTATTTAAAAAACAGGGATCTATCAAAGTCTGCTCGTCACAACGCACGTTTGAGGAATCATGTATCATGGCACGAACAAAGGAGATTTCTGAGGACCTTGGAAAAAGAGTTGTTGATGCTCATCAGGTTGGAAAAGGTTACAAAACCATCTCTAAAGAGTTTGGACTCCACCAATCCACAGTCAGACAGATTGTGTACAAATGGAGGAAATTCAAGACCATTGTTACTCTCCCCAGGAGTGGTCGACCAACAAAGATCACTCCAAGAGCAAGGCATGTAATAGTTGGTGAGGTCACAATGGACCCCAGGGTAACTTCTAAGCTACTGAAGGCCTCTCTCACATTGGCTAATATTAATGTTTATGAGTCCACCATCAGAAGAACACTGAACAACAATGGTGTGCATGGCAGGGTTGCAAGGAGGAAGCCACTGCTCTCCAAAAAAAACTTTGCTGCTCGTCTGCAGTTTTCTAAAGATCACGTGGACAAGCCAGAAGGCTATTGGAAGAAGGTTTTGTGGACGGATGAGACCAAAATAGAACTTTTTGATTTAAAAGAAAAGTGTTATATTTGGTGAAAGTAAAACACTGCATTCCAGTATAAGAACCTAATTCCATCTGTGAAACATGGTGGTCGTAGGATCATGGTTTGGGCCTGCTCAACAGTTACAAGAATCGTTTAGTTGCAGTTATTGCTGCACAAGAGGGTCACACCAGATACTGAAAGCAAAGGTTTACATACTTTTGCCGCTCACTAATATGTAATATTAGATCATTTTCCTTAATAAATAAATTACCAAGTATAATAGTTTTGTCTCATTTGTTTAACTGGGTTCTCTTTATCTACTTTTAGGACTTGTGTGAAAATCTGATGTGGTCTTAGGTCATATTTATGCCGACATACAGAAAATTCTAAAGGGTTCACAAACTTTCAAGCACCACCATAATACTAATGATAAATGTACAGTATATACTGTATAGCAAGTCTTAAATGGTTTATATATGGTTAGCAGCTAAGTGTTTTCTTATTTCCCTTTGGCTCGAAGGGTTCTCATAATCTAATTGAGACATGGTAGACTTTGAAGCGCACGTGTAGGTTTGGGGAATTTTTAAAATTAAAACCCCAGGCCCTCACAGATAAACAGACATTCATTTCACCTGGGGATAGCAGTTCTGCAGAGCCAAAGAAACATGACAATAATAAGACCTTTAGTAGACGTTATGTTTGTCGCAAAATTGAGATGAAGTAGCCTATGGCATTGTTCCAGAATAAAGATTCCAACATCAAACTATTGCAATATTACATACCATTAACAGCTTCAGTCATATTTGCTAATAAAATGACTATATTAGGGCGATTGTTTAACTGGTTTATTGTTGTTGTTGTTTTTTAAATGCACCGTAGAGTATTATTACTGCACATTGTCCCTATTATAAGCTTACAGAATGAGACTGTCGAGTTCTGAAGATTGTAAAAGTTGTCTATATTTAAATCACTCACAATGAAACAATTGTTGTATCGCCCAATACCATTTCACATCCTCATTAATGCTGTTATGTGTGAATATAAGTGAATCCCAACAGTCATGTTCCAAAATCACAATGGCAAGTTTACACATTTCAATGAAAACTATGATTCTATCTGACACAGTATTTCACAGTACAATTTTCCATGTAAATGAGTATTTTGCAGTAGCCTTTAGTGTTTATTAGTCTCACACTCTATATTACTATAATACACTTTCTGAGCTGGAAAAGTAAGTGGCGGTTAGTAATTTACACTACTGTCTGATTTTAGCTCATAATAAAGAAGGGCCATGCACACGCACGCACATGCACATATTAGTGAGTGGCAAAAGTATGTGAACCTTTGCTTTTAGTATCTGGTGTGACCCCCCTGTGCAGCAATAACTGCAACTAAACGTTTCCTGTAACTGTTGATCAGTCCTGCACACCGGCTTGGAGGAATTTTAGCCCATTCCTCCGTACAGAACAGCTTCAACTCTGGGATGTTGGTGGGTTTCCTCACATTAACTGCTCACTTCAGATCCTTCCACAACATTTCAATTGGAATAAGGTCAGGACTTTGACTTGGCCATTCCAAAACATGAACTTTATTCTTCTTTAACCATTCTTTGGTAGAACGACTTGCGTGCTTAGGGTCGTTGTCTTGCTGCATGATCCACCTTCTCTTGAGATTCAGTTCATGGACAGATGTCCTGACATTTTCCTTTAGCATTCTCTGATATAATTCAGAATTCAATGTTCCATCAATGATGGCAAGCAAAAAAAAAAACAGATGCAGCAAAACAAGTCCAAACCATGATACTACCACCACCACTACCACCCCATGTTTCACAGATGGGATAAGGTTCTTAATCTGTAATGCAGTGTTTTCTTTTCTCCAAACATAACGCTTTTATTTTAAACCAAAAAGTACTATTTTGGTCTCATTCGTCCACAAAACATTCTTTCAATAGCCTTCTGGCTTGTCTGCATGATCTTTAGAAAACTGCAGACGAGCAGCAATGTTCTTTTTGGAGAGCATTAGCTTTCTCCTTGCAACCCTGCCATGCACACTATTGTTGTTCAGTGTTCTTCTGATGGTGGACTCATGAACATTAACATTAGTCAATGTGAGAGAGGCCTTCAGTAGCTTAGACGTTACCCTGGGGTCCATTGTGACCTCTCCAACTATTACACACCTTGCTCTTGAAGTGATCTTTGTTGGTTGACCACTCCTGGGAAGGGTAACAATGGTCTTGAATTTCCTCAATTTGTACACAATCTGTCTGACTGTGGATTGGTGGAGTCCAAACTCTTTAGAGATGGTTTTGTAACCTTTTCCAGCCTGTTCAGCATCAACAACTTTTTTTCTGAGGTTCTCAGAAATCTCCTTTGTTCGTGCCATGATACACTTCCACAAACGTGTTGCGAAGAGCAGACTTTGATAGATCCCTGTTTTTTAAATAAAACAGGGTGCCCACTCACACCTGACTGTCATTGCATTGATTGAAAACACCTGACTCTAATTTCACCTTCAAATTACCTACTAACCCTAGAGGATCACATACTTTTGCCACTCACTAATATGTAATATTGAATCATTTTCCTCAATAAATAAATAACCAAGTATAATATTTTTGTCTCATTTGTTTAACTGGGTTCTCTTTATCTTCTTTCAGGACTTGTGTGAAAATCTGATTATGTTTAAGGTCATATTTATGCAGAAATATAGAAAATTCTAAAGGGCTCACAAACTTTCAAGCACCACTGTAGCATTAGGACACAGCACATTGTAATTCTTGATTCATGCTCAATATTCATGTCTTGATTCATGCTCAATAATCCAATAATAATCTCAATGATAAGACAATCCCAGAAGTTGAATCTGTTTATCTGGACAAAAGGTTTTGTGGGAGAAACGTTTCATCCCATCATCTGCTTGGGGAAACCAAAGAAGGTCAATCTCTGGTGAAACGGATGGCGCAACATAGAAGACCTACCTCATCAGGTTAGGACTACAGGCCAGTGGCCACTCTTTCAAGGATGAAGACATGCAGGTCCTTGATAGAGAGGAACGATGGTTTGAGCGCGGTGTAAAAGAAGCCTTTTTTTGTAAAAAGAGAACGTCCATCCCTGAACCGAGAAGAGGGCCTCATTTACAAAAAATCTGTATTTTTTAACAATAAACACTCATTCACTCACTCACTTTCTTATACGCTTAGTAATGGAAAGGGTCATGTGAGTCCTGGTGCCTAGCCGGCGGCATAGGATGCAAGACAGGAACAACCCTAGACAATGTGCCAATCCATCATAGGGCACACACACCCACATATATAATCACACACTACAGCCAATTTAGTGTAAACAATTAACCGAAAATATGTATTTGGACTATGGGAGGCAACCCGAGTAAATCCAGCCAGACACAGGGAGGACATGCAGACTCCACAGAGATAGCACCCAGATCGCTCCACCTGAGATCGAACCCAAGACCATGTGCTACCCACTGAGCCACCCACAATAAACAAATAACATCTGAAAATAATTTAGCAAAGGGGATAGTTAATTGCGATTGACCTTCTCGGTCATCAAATACACTGAACAAAATAAGAGAGAACTTATTTTTGGTCTTCCCATGGTCTTCACAAGATCCAAATGATACAGCTTCCTATTGAACATGTGACCTGTGATATGATCCCTAATTTTCAGAAGTGGGCAGAAACTGACTGAAAACCTGGGAACATGAGTAAAATATGTATTTTAAAATAAATTATTATGGATTTTTTATGAAGAAATATTTATAGGAATGGCTACTTAATATAAAACTGCAAAACACACACTACCACATCAGTGTCACTGTAGTGCTAAGATTGATCCACCATCCAAATAGTACCTGATCTTTGGGGGGTCCTAACCATTAGAGAACGGAGTAAAGGGTACTAGCAAAGTATGTAAGAAAACAAATGTACTACAGTCTCTATTTGTAGAACTACAAAGTGCTTCTCATTGGTAAGTGAAACTGAAAAAAAATGACAATGAGTGTAGACGTTGTCTGGGACTGTGGAAGCCTAGCAGTTAAGGTACTGGACTATGGTCCAAAAGGTCCAGGGTTCAAAACTCACGTCTGCCAAGTTGCCACTGTTGGGTCCTTGAGCAATGCCCTTAGTTCACAATTGCTTGGATTGTAAGATTGTATCAAGATTGTATCATGACGTCGCTCTGGATAAGGGCATCTGCTAAATACTGTACATGTAAATGTAGACATATATACACACATACACACACACACTTACTTCATTGGGTATGCTTGTTCAACTGCTCGTTAATGCACATGTCTAATCAGCCAATATAATGGTGTAGGGGATATTTTCTTGGTGAAATTTAGGACCATTAAGCACAGCCTACCTGGATATTGTTGCTGACCATGTCCATCCCCTTATGACCACAGTGTACACAGAATAGTGAACTCAAATCATCTCAAACTGGTTTCTTGAACATGACCACTGTACACAAAGGGCCTCCACAGTCAACAGA